>JAQQSQ010000361.1:0-14653 GCA_028627145.1 Eidolon dupreanum
AAAAAAAAAAAAGCTTTCAATCAAATAGAGTCGATTCCTTAAATAAAAAGATATTTTCCTACAAGGAAATCTATTAATGGGATTCACTATTTAATATTTTAATATATCGACCAGGGAAAAATGTTTGATCATCTCCACGAATCCATAAGAGGCATGCATGAATTTAAGCGCAAATCTCTGATGAAAATAAACAGACAACAGACCAAACACTCATAAGGGGGCGTTTATGGGATGTGTGTGTAACGAGACGCCCTATGCTGACACGCTCAGGTCACGCTCACCGCCGTTAAGACAGGACGTCCGGGCCACGCCTGGCCCTGCACAGTTTCCTCCGAAAACTCACGTTAGTGCTCGTGACGGAAAAGGAGTTGTATAAACACAAGGTTCTAAATTAGTTAAAAAGGGGGAAGATTATTACTGTTTGCACGTCATGTGATTCCATCCCAGAGTGCTTATGAGGCACTGCTGGGGAAAAAAACAAAAACAAAACGCCAGAAACAATAAGACAATTCAGAAAGGTGGCCGGTTGCAAAAGGAATATACGAAAATCAGTATTTTTAATCAACCCAAACAATCATCAATTTGAAAAACAATTAGATTTGATTTACAATGCAATACAATGTGGAGAAGAGAGTGGGAAGGAGACAGGCTATCTATGTATAAACTTAAATATAAATTTTAGGGCCTGTATAAATAAATAAAAACGATCAATTGTTTATGACGACTGAACCACATGAATAGAAAGCTCTATTTTATTATTTTTTTAAATTTATTTATTTAAATTAGTTTTGAGTTATTTTGCTCTTGAATAGAAGACTCTGAGTTATAACTATGTTAATTCTCCCTATATATTTATAAATTTATTATATTTCCTCATCCCCCCTAAAAAATTCTGCTGAATATTTTGTGGGGAGAATAATTTTTAAGAACAAAGATCATATAAAAATAAATAAAAAACTAGAAAGCAAAAGCCGGAAAAAGAAAAAAGCCTAAGTCTTGTCAGATTCATCATTGAATTATTCAGTTTTTCACGTAGCTGAGGCGGGAGCTGCCGGACCAGCAAATGGGCAGGTCCATTGAGAAAAACAGTGGTGGATGGACAGAAATGAACAGAAATGGATGTTAGTGCATTTGAGAATTTAGTAACGAGAAGGGGGCCTTTTTTAATCCGTGAGGGAAAGAAGAATTGCTTAATAAATGGTGTTTAATCAATTGAGCCTTTGGGTTGGCGAGAGGATAAAATGTAAAATGGGAACCCTGATTCACCTTCTACATCCCCAAAAATCAAGGTGATTAAGGACCCAAGGGCCAAAAAATAAATGATTATCAGAGGGAACATGGAGGTTAATATAAAATCTGGGAATAAGTAACAGGAGGCATAATGTGACAGATAAATCTAAGTACAAAAGTCTACAACCTCACTATGACAAAAAAAATTATAAACAAAATCAAAAGAAAAGGCATATGACAAACTGGGGAAAATATTTATAACACAAATGACAGAAAAGGGCTAATTTCCTTAATATATAATAAGCTCTTGCAAATCAGTGAGAAAGATATCAATCATTCAATAGGAAAGAAAGGGGGGCAAATGATATGAAAAGGCAATTCACAGAGAGCAAATGTAAATGGCTTAGAAACATATGGAAAGATGTTCGATGTCACTCACAATTAAAGACATGTAAATAAAAACAATGGGAAAAATCTATCAGATGGGCACTAAGACTAATGTCTTTCACTAAGCCATTCTGCCCTGATTCTGTCCTGTAGGAATCTCTCTCTCTCCCCTCTCCCCTTCCTTTCTTCCCTCCTTCCCTCCTTCTCTCCTTCCCTCCTTCCCTCCTTCCCTCCTCTCTCTCTCTGTCTCTCTCTCGCTCGCTCGCTCGCTCTCCTATGAATGCATGCACACACACACACACACACACACACACACACACACCTCAAAGATGGTCAGTTGCAACAGAGAGAGAAAATAAATATAACATAGATATATGTTAGGTTCTATATTGGATATGTGAGTATTGCGTACGTATGTGTAAACACACACGTTTACATAATTTTCAGCAGCAGGAGGGGGGCTTAGTAAGTTATGGTGGACCTTGCATAGGACCTACAGACTGCAACCATTAACAAAAATATGGAAGATGGAGAAAGACATGCGTGATATACCGACGAGGAACGGAGCAAGGTGCAGAACGGTGTGCATGGGCGGTGTCGATCCGTGTTTAAAATGACTGAGTGTGCACATGTATATGTGCATAGAAGATGTACTGAAATACACACATCAACTAGCCATGGCGGCCATCAGCGGGCTTGGGCTAGCAGGGCGAGGGGAGGGAAACTCACTCCTCGTGACACGGGTGAACCGTTTGTGCAGTTGACTTTTCATGACGTGCACCCCAAACCCTTCCTGAGTGCTCAGATACTGATGGAGGTACGTCAAAGGGGGTGCTCCCAACGGCCAAGGCTGTGACAGCTCCAGCAACAAAATAATGACGGTCATGGATTTGTGACTCAAAGAGTAAAATAAATATCAGTGAGTCCGCTTTAAAAAATGGAGTAACTAATGAGAGAGAAGGGACAGCTTCTCCTCGCAGAAGAATTCCAATTTGGGAAACGTAGAGGGAGTGAGAGGAATCACAACATCCCAATCACGACATCATAGCAGTCATCGCGGGCAAGGCCCGTTAACGGGTGTAAACATAAAGACGGTATTTGCATTGTCTCAAAGTGTCTCCCAAGACACTGCTTCGTCGCACAGGGAAAACGGGAGGTCCAGAGCTGGGGACCCTGGAGACGCCGTCTTAGCCGGGGGAGCAGAAGCGAACCGCACGAGCGAGCGAAGAGACGAGAGACCGGGGCACCAGGGACGTGCGGCACGCCGTGGCACTGCCGTCTAAAACGCAAGGCGCAGCGGATCGCGGGACAGTGGATCGCGGGACGGTGGATCGCGGGACGGTGGATCGCGGGACGGTGGATCACGGGACGGTGGATCGCGGGACGGCGGATCGCGGGACAGTCGCAGGCAGGCCCGAGCTGCGGGACGTCCTACGAGAGAGCTGGCGGCACCCTTCCGAATGTGCCGGCGACGAGAGAGGGGCTGGGCGCCGTCCCGGACCGGAGGAGGCTGCGGACGCGCACCCAGTCCGCGCCACGAGGGGCCCAGCCCGCGCCCCGCCCGGGAAGCGGCGTGGGTGGGACGCTGGGGGCTTCGGACGCGCGGGAGGGTGCGTGGGAGGCACCGCGCGGCTGGTTCCCGGTTTTGAGGGAGGGAGGAGATGTGGGGTGTCAGCGGGGCCGCCGGAGAACCCTGCTCTACGTTTGTAAGTCTGATATTATTTCAAAATAAGTTTAAAAGGTAATTTTAAAACATTCTTCCTGGAAGAATCCTGGGACGAGGCCTGAAGGGTACAAGGTCACCGGCGGATGGACGAGCCAGTCGGTCCCCAGGGAGGGTCCCCGTGGCGCGGCCACCTTCCCCAGCAGCTCGTCCAGCCTCATCGTGGGACAAGAAGCCTGGTCGCTCCCCACCAGTGTGCCCTGCACCCCGAGACCTCTGTGAAACATGCTTATCACCCCGTTTCCTGGCTGGCAGAGAGACGGAGGACCCTCAAAAGTTGGGCAAGTGCTTCGGGAACAGAAACGCTAGCGGCGTAGCCTTGCGAGTCCGTGTGGGCCGATCCCGCTGGGACGGCGCACGGCGCACCCCATCCACGCAGCGCGCCCCCTTCCGCACAGCGCTCCCCGGTCCACACAGCGCACTCCCGTCTGCCCCGCTTGGCCCAGCGATCGGCGGGGACTTGCCACTCAGCCCCCCCATTTCCCCGTCTATGAAATCCGGGGGAGAAAAGTCACTCCACAAGGTGTCCCTGACAGCACCAATTCCTGCCGCCGTCTCGAATCCCTTCCGGAGGACACGGCGGTCCCAGGGGACGCGAGGCCGACCCTCGGTTCAGCGAGCCAGTGCGCGGGACTGCCCCAAGCGAGCCGGATGCCCGGGGCCGAGCGGCAAAGGAGGGACCGTCGCCTCGGAGCCTTGACTCCCCGCTCCTGGGGCTGCACCGGTTCATGCTTAAGAGATGAAAATTATTTTGAAAACCAAGGCCAAAGGCCACAGGCACATATCTGCAGCGGATTATTGACACGAGTGTGCCACGGACCTAGCCAATCAGAAAGTAATTTTATAAACACTGTTATTAAACAGGAGGGCAATTACTCTAAGTACTGGAAGAATGTCAGGGTCACACACGAACTTCGTGGGGATCGCATTTTGTTTGACACTCAGGGGATCAATGACGCCAAGGAAATGTATTCAGAAGTCGTGTGCACCGTGCCACCGGCCTTCCGGCTCAGCCTCCCTGCACAGGCGCCCGGGCTCTGAGGGGGCGGCTTCGGACCCGCCGGGGACTGGTGGCCCACGCAGGGACTCGGTTCGTGGGCTGCGTTTCCGAGAAGACGCTTCTGTCCTGTCCCAGCTGAGCGGAGGGCTCCGGGCACATGAGTGTGTGAGAGGCCCAGGCAGCTTGCGTGCTGCCCGCTCCTCGGAGGTCTGGCTTCGTCCCCTGCGTCCCCGCCTGTGCGTGGCAGGGCGTGAGTGACCCACTCTCAGCGAGAAGCCGGGGACCACCCGGGCGTCAGTGCCGCCTCCGTCCCCCGGAGGACAGGCTCCTGTGGTGTTGCTGACCAGGGGTCCCCGGCCGCCCGCCGGCCTGAGCCTGTCCTAGCCACGACCGTCGTCTTTGACACAGGTGGCCTGGCACTGCGAGGCGGGAGTGCAGTTCGTGCCGCGCGCAGTGGGCCCGCGGCAAGCACGGAGGCCGCCCACGGTCGCCAGGCTCTGCGAGGCCCACAGACAGCGAGAACGAATGACGGAGATTTTGGCCTAAATGTCGAGGAATTTCAGAAGAACTCAGCAACGTGGGCGCGACGGTCCCTCTCAGAGCTGGGCGGCTCCCTCCGGGTGTGGCCTCAGGGGTGTGAGCCCACTCCTGCGTCTCTGACCCTGGACAATGCCATGGCCGACAGCCCCGTCCCCAGGGAGACAACACGAGGGGCGGCCCTGCGGAGGTGTGTCCTAAGGGATGCGGGCCCAGACACCCAGCTTGTCATGAGGCTTGGGATAACCCGAGCCCGCGTCTTCCTGTTTCGAAAGTCAAGCCTCGCTCTGCTCCCCATTCACACGGAAACTGCAGACAGGCACGTCACACCCCAGGTCAGCCGAGTGGGGGCCCCGAAACAGCCTGGCAGTCCCCGAGGGCCTGTCCGGTGAGCCCGGCCCTGCCAGCCGGGACACGGTGGCCTGTCCCCAACACTGCACAGGAGGCACTCACCACTTAGGTCAGAAACGTTTCTTTTTTAGTTAAAAAAAGGAGAAACTGCGTTGTAATTTCCACGTACTTGTCCATCTCGCCACGGGAACCAGACCCCCGAGGGTTGCAAACGCCTCTCTCTGCCTGTCACCTGTGTGTCCTCCGCGCTTAGCACAGAGCAGGTGTTCAGTAGTTACCTGCATAAGAGCATGGGTGGGTGAGGAATCCATGAACGCACGAACGCACGCCTCCAGCCCTTTGAGTTACCCGACATTTGGGGGCAGCAAGACCAGCGCTATAGGCGTCAGTGTCGCCGGCCAAGCAAACACACGAGCGTCGCCTGGGGCCGCAGCCGAGAGCCCGTGGCTGAGGCGCTCGGCCCTCTGCCGGGTCCCAGGGGCCCTCGTGGCCAGAATGACCACGACGTCCGACAGGCGCGGGACGGGTCGGCGAGACGAGGCCCGGGCGCGCGGCCCCCGCGAAGCAGAGTCAGGGCTGGGACTCCGCGGCGCGAAGCCGGTCGGGCGCCTGGCGCTGCCCCTCGCGGGAGCGGGTGGGGGGCGGATGGGGGACGGGTGGGGGGCGGGGCGTGCCGGGGAAGCGCGTCGCCGGGTCGCGGGGCTCAGAGGCCGCAACCCGCCCGCATCCCCTAAGCTGCCACCTTCCCTGTCAGCTGTTGGGGGTTGGGGAGCTTTGGAAGGCGCGTGGGAGCCACGGAGCAGAAAAGTGAAATGCAGTGACACTTGGTGGTTGTGACCTCTTCCCTACGGGCTCTGTCCGCGGAGGTCAGCAAGCAGTCACCGTGCTGTCCGGAGCCAGAGGGGGCGGGGCCTTCAGCACCGCCCCCCGCACCTCCCCGCACCTCCGCACCCCCCTGCACCTCCGCGCCCCCCGCACCTCCGCGCCCCCCGCACCTCCGCGCCCCTTACCCCCCGCACCTCCCCGCACCTCCGCGCCCCCCGCACCTCTGCGCCCCATGCACCTCCGCGCCCCCCCCGCACCTCCGCGCCCCCCGCATCTTCACGCCCCTGGCATCTTCGTGCGCCCCGCCTGGCTGTGAGACGAGGCCCATCCCCCAAGCGGCAGCTCGGCGGTTCTCCCCTCTGTGCCCACTCCTCAGGCTCAAGCGATCCAGCCACCATGTCGGGGGACCCAGGCCCTGCCTGGACTCCAGAGGGGTCCCGGGAGCTTCCGGTAGCCAAAGCTCATCTGATGATCACTCCTGGCTCCTCGCGAAGCCGCGAGGGGAACCAGCGGTCAAGACTCCTGGTCCCCAAGCCGCCAGGACCCAGCCCTTAGTGCTCAGAAGCCACCGCGGCTGGACAACGCGCTGCCCCAGAGTGTCCCAGAACCCCCAGACCGCCACCGACACGGCCCGTGCTAAACCGCAGCCGCAGCCTTCCCACCCCCAGCTGGGTGGGACCACCCTGGCCGGCTCTCCTGAGGGTCCACCGTGGACTCCGGTCCTGCAAACCCTCATTCTGCAGGCCCCGGGCCCCGCAACTGGAGATCCCCACGCCAACCACCCTCCCCACATTCCCCAGGAAATGTTTACATGCAAAAAATGGCCCAGGGAGCCCCCTCCCAGAAAGCCATTTCCTCTGCCACAATCATCTTTGTCAGGTTTCACGACTCCTTCTGGCCTGGCACTTGATAAAAAGAGCCTGTTTTCACGCGAGCCGTACCATTTACGATTCTGTAACTATGACTGCAAATAAATCCATTAAAAAATCAATTGTAATTTCTCTTCTATGAATTTATTGTGCGATGCAACTGCACCAGCACACAGCAGATATTTGGTGTGGTATTGTCTGGACGAACAGAAGCTCACCACCACTTAATACCCTGAGAGGATGGACTTCGATCCCAGGCCGGGTAAATAAACGACCGCGCGTGACACAATAGAATACTATGCAACGGGTAACAGTGGCATTCGGACTCCAGTCGATGCTTCTACCCCTCGCTCATTCTTTTTAAGTGAAAAAAGCAAATTGCAGAAAATATCTATTGTATGAGGTTTGTATGATCATATGTGCAAAAAAAGGAGTCAGGCTATAATACATAAACGTATTTCTACCATATTATGGGCATATGCATAGGGAATATCCTGTGAGCAGGTTACTTTTATTTTTAAAATACAATTGGCTAAGAAATGAGGGATGTGAAAAAAGTTATTGATGAGCAAAAAACAGATTAATTAGAATTCTTGATGAAAATAATCATAAAACACCCTCATGGCAACATAGCAACAAAAACCCCTCATTTTGCACTTGCTAAAGCAAAGCAAATTTAAACACTACTGGAAAGCCGGCCACGGGGACATGTGGGGAGGGGTATTCACGGCACCTTGTGTCCCGTGCAATTTGGGGGCCCCCGCAAAGAGCCCCACGATCCCCACGAAAGTCATGAGACTGTGGGGCTTCAAGGAGACGAGGGTGCCATCTGAGCCAGCAGGTGAAGGTAAGATCTTGCTCTGGGGGTGGTGCTTTGTGCAGGGAGGGCAGGGCAGGCCATGGTCCCCCTGGGGGACACTGGGCTGGCCTCCTCACCCACGCTGCACCTTCACTTCCTTTCTCTCTCTGTTCCAGCAAGGCCTCACTCCGGCCACCTGGGTCACATGTTCCTAGGCCCTCCAGCAATAGCCGGCAGAAGCCACGCTGAACGTGTCCGCTCGTGGGGAAAAGTGGAGGACGGGGGGAGGGGGGGCAGTCACAGCGGGAGCGGGGACCGGTCTGGGGACTGGGAACGGACAGGCTGTCCCTCCCGTGTGCCAGGCACGCAGGTGGCCACGCCTCCCCCCACCACTGCCCCGCCTCCCACGGGGTGGGCAGCTGCAGTGGGTCCCTGCTGCGGGGGAAAGTGGGGCCTCGTCGGCAGAATGGAGACGGTCAATGACCGTGCCCAGCAGCGCCGCCGCGGTGGCAGCTGACCACGTAATGACTGCCATGTGCTCTGCAGTGCGAGCCGCTTGGGGAGCGGGGACGCGGGGGGGCGGGGGGCCGGCTGTCTGGAGGGGTGGCGCGTGGCCTCCCCGGTGCTCCTCGTCCACAAGTCCCCCGAGCAAAGCCAGGCCCGCACGGAGGGCTGCAGGCAGGGACACCGCGGGCTGGGACCCCCCGGCCAGTCACTCCGTTTCATCGCGTGGAAAACACGGGTGTGGGTTTGATTATTTTAGTGGTTTGCGGCTTTTGAATCGACATCATTGCTTTGACGCATCCCCCAAGCCCCACTTTCTTTTTAAAGCTACATTGTTACTTGATTTTATAGTTTCCAAAATGAAAAGATACTCTTCTTGTTAACAATGTAACATACGCTTATAAAAATCTAAACTCACACCCAAGTCTGTAAGATAGACTTGGGATATAGATTTCAAAATATTTCCATGCACACGTAATACTAACAGTTTGTTTTTACAAAAAGATAATTTTTACTAAATGTATTTTTCATGAATTAAAAAATAATAGCAATATATTATTAGCAGCCTTTCATACTTATCCAGAGAAATGCATTTCACTGTTTTAGTACCTTATCGATTACACACTAAATTTCTGCCACCAGATGTCCAGCTGGTCTCGTCTCATCTGCCCCACAGACAGGGTATTGGACACTCTAGGCCGACGCCGGACACATGCTTATCTACTTCATCTGCTCATTTCTAGAAGTGGAACTGATGCTTCGCATCACACGTACTTTTTTAAAAGGTATTTTACTTTTTTCAAAAGAGATTTCACTGTGTATAGTACTGTTTTACGGAAGTGTCCTTTGCAAATAACGTACTAGATTCCACTCCTACCGTCAGTATACGAGACTGGCGGCATCTTCTCGCTTCCTTTTAAAAATTAATTTTAAATTATATATTTAATATATGAAAATCATATCGAAAATGAACAATGAGATAATTGCAGTAAGATGACTATCTGGGTACGCCTCACTTGGCTTAAGAAACAGACGCAGCAGCATGCTTACAGGTGGGCATGTGGCATCTGTTTGTTCCTTTAGGACACCTTGAAAAGCCACAAGCCATCTGGGCCCTGTGCACAGGTCTGTGGCATCAGAGAGGACAGGTCCAAGACCTCGGACAGTCCATGTGCTCACAGCACACTGCTGTCTGCCCATCCATCCGCCTGCCATCCATCCATCTATCATCCATCCATCCGCCCGCCATCCGTCCATCCACCCAGCTTGTCTCTGTTGAGTGCCTCTTCTCTAACCCAGACATTGTGCCAGACCCTGCAGTTCGGGGTGACCAAAGTGGGCAGTGATGTCCTCCTGCAGCTCCAAGTCCAGAGCACATGGCAGACAGTAACCGCAACTCCAAGCCACAAAGGTACGTGTGACCAGGAGGTGCCTGTGTGGCTCTAAGGAAGCCACAGCACCTCGGGCCACGTCCGCTCTGCAGGCTTTAAAAGCCGAGATCGATAAAGAGCGAGGAACATCTGGGAGCAGACGACAGGCCTCGGGCCCCAGCTTTTCCTCCAGGGACGCTGACGAACACGGTGACATCATAAACGCGACACACACACTATGGCCAAGAAGAATCGAGGGCATCTGTCGCTTCCCATCTCAGGACACTGACAGCTTCTGGGGAAACCGAAGATGGAGGTGCCACTAGCCCAGCAGCCAGCCGTCAGCAGAGCGGCAGCCCCCAGGCCGCCAGAGAGAGGGGACAGAGCGCTCAGGACGCTGACGGAACCGCGCAGGCACCCGGCCGAGTGGATGCAGCGCCTCCCTGTGACTCCCCTTCCATGCAAATCGGCGGCTGAAGTGTGAGGGCTGGACCAGCATACTCTCCGGGCTGCGGCCCGAAGGCCAGGCGAGATGGCAGAGCTTACCGAATGGAAGAAGGGATGAGCAAACAGACAGGTGGACGGAAGAAAACAATGAAGGAAGGAATGAAGGAAAGGATGGAAGTTCTTCTCCAAGACGGTGGACTGGATGACCAAGGAGACAGACCGTTGCTGTCCTTAGGTTTAAACAGAAAATGGAATGTTTTAAGTTGAATCTCAGATCAGCGTGCGGCCGGGATGTCACGACGGGTCACAGAACAGCGTGCGGCCGGGAGAGCCGTGTGGCAGAAGCCATGTGGGTGGACAGGCAGCGAGCACGCCTCCCTCTCCCTCCCCACAGCTAACCCCCATTCTGCTTCCGTTTTGCCTTCGATGTCCAGAAAATTAAGAAGAAAGTGGAGTCCCTAGGTTTCTGAATCATCTCGACACAGGTACATATCGGGTGCAGCTTTCAAAGGGGGTCAAATTCCTGCTGTGGACTGGGCCGGAGGGGCCACGTGGGCCCCGGGGGCCTGTCCCACGAGGGACGCCGGCACCCAGACGTCCCCCCCTAAGGCGAGTGCTCAACCTGCAGCCCTGTCGCCGGGTGGGGCCCTGGGGAGGCTCCCGGGGAGATGACGGGGCTGGAGGGGGCCTGGGGTGAGCCCCGCACGCTTGCGACACTGCTGGGGGAGATGCAGCGGAGCCAGGCCCACCGGACGCGGCTCAGGGCCTCTCGCCCGCTCCGTCAGCCATGCGGCCTGCTCCGATGAGCACCCACTGCATGCTTCGTGGACAGTTCCCCCAGCCACCCGGGGGAGCTCGTCCCTGATGGAGAAACTCGCCGGGTTCACGGAGGAGCCAGGTGTCAGGTGTGACGCTGACCCCGCACCTCCGCTCGCAATCGGCCCCAGCCGGGCGCGCGACGGGCTTGTCACCAGGGCCCAAGCAGGTGGAGGCAGAGAGGGCGGCCCCTTCTCGGCAGGAAAGTTTTTTCTTTCCCTTTTTTTTTTTTTTTTTTTTTTTTTACTATAAAGAGAGAGAGAGAGACTCTGGCATGTGACGTCTGCTGCGCCTCACAGCCTCATCTAACCTATGTGGTCACCAGACTCCCGCCCAGAAAAAAAAAAAAACAACATTTCCTTAAATGTTGCGCGGCCGCCGACTCAGAGCCTCTTCTTCCCCGAGGAACGTCACCACTGTTTTTTTCTTTTCTTTTTGCAGCTTTAGAAAAATAGATAATTACTTCAGTTAATTTCAGCAAAACAGTTCAAACTCATCAGGGCTGAACAAGTGTAATTTACTGCTCCTTCTGACTTATTGTTGTGACGGGGTGTGGATTGGTGATTGAGGGGGTACGCAGTCATGTCGCCGGGGAGCGGCGGGCACGGCTGAGGCCCGTCGGGGGAGGCGCCGGCCCCGGGGCGGTGCTGGGCGGTGGCTGCGCTCCGGGCTGTCAGCGGGGACGGCGGCATCTGACAAGGTGTTATCTAATTGGGTTTTTAAAACCACGATACATACGTCTTTTAACGTGTCACTTGAAGCAGCCAGAGAGTTTCTTTTATTAAAAAGTACAAAGGAAAAATGTACGCCTTGCATTTTCTTCTTCCCCCTCCCTCCCCTCCGAGTTATTTTTCTCCCTTTTCCTTTCCAAGCTCTGCCCTTTCCCTGTCATTCGGTGGAATATATTTTGCTCTTCAGTCAAATTGGCTTTTATTTAAACGGTCGCCCAAAATAGCTCAGCGACACTGGTTCTCCGCGGAGCGAGCGCGGCGTGTGCCGCAGCCGTCCCCAGGCTGGTCCTGGTGGTCGGGCTCCCCTCTGAGGACGCTGGGGTCGTGCAGCGGGACCCTTCCCCCACCCGACACCTGTTCCAGAGCACACGGGACCCCGACGGGCACAGGCGCCCTCCTGCCAGCCACGCGAAGTGGACGTGGCCGCGTCGGCGCATCGGGGAGTCCGGTGCGGGCCCCCCAGGACAGGAGAGCCAGAGGGAGGGCTCTATGCACCGAGCCTGCGTGGGAAGCCGTCAAGGGACCCGCGACTGGAGTCCATGGCGAGCGCCGGGTCCTGGCACTGCCACCAGGCCCCGACGAGGGCCAGTTCCTCCAGGGCACGTGGGGACACCAGCCCTCAGACGGCCCACTCGGGAAGTGGCAGCCACGCCTGCGTGTCAGAGCCCGGCTCTGCAGGTGGGGCTGGAGCGGCCTCGGGGACTCTGGTGGCTGCGGGCCCCGGCCCACTTGGGGAACCGTTTCTCCCGTTTCCCGCTGCATCTGCCCACGTGCAGGGACCAGGTGACACAGAGGAGCCTCCTGCAGGGACAACACGGGACGCATGGGCATGGGTCCTTGGCAGCGGGCTTTTGGGCCCGGGGGTGGTCCCAGGGGGCGACGTGGGAGGGGCTGGGGCGCCCCAACCCCCAGACCTCACATCCACACCCAGGCACTTGACACGCCGCCCTGTGCCAGGCTGACACAGAGGCTTCGGTCCCACTGGTGGGCAGGGCGGGGGCAGGATAGGCCGGTCTGTGGCCGGACACCCCGGCCGTGTCCCTGACACCCCCAGCTGCACAGGCGTCCTGCGGACGGGGCCCTAACGAGCCGGTCAGGCAGCCCGTTAGCCCATCAGTCATAGTCAGAGGGAGCCCAGGGAGGCGGCCGGCCTGGGGGTCACCCTGCGAGCAGAGCCCAGCCCAAGACGGCGAGGAGGGGAGCCCGGGCTGGGACAGGCCCTGGGGCTGCCCCTCGCCTTTCTGCAGGTGCCCACGGGGACCCCAGGTGCCACGAGGCATGCTGGCTGCTGGCCGTGTGCTCCGGAGGCTGGGGGCTGGGTCAAATGGGCAGCGGAGACAGACGAAGTCCGGGGAAGACTCTCCCCTGAGCTTCCTCCTGCCTGCCTGCCGTCTTAGGGGACCCTCTGTTTCAGAGGGTGGCGCTGTGGGGCCCTAGCCAGGGTTGGGTGCCGGCTGTGGTGGGGACAGCTCCCTGGGCCGTCACTGGAACCCACCCTGTGTCCCCTCCCACGTGGAAGCCGGGGCGACTCACTGGGGTAGCAGACGTTTCTGTCCTGCCTCACAGGGGCCTGTCCTGCTGCCCGCGGACAGCGGCAGCCCCCGGGGCTTGGGCGACATGGCAGTGACTGCAAGGGAGAGCCCGCTTCAGCCGGGACAGGCCAGGCGTGGGGCCTGACGCCCAGGACGGAAAACCCTCCGTGCTGGGAGGCCCCAGGCTTTGTCTGGGCAGCCCCCCGCCAGGCCCTGCAGTCACACGACGGCGGGTCGCCCCGGCCCGGGGCGGGGGGCACTGCCTGCCCTCCACACGCAGCTCCTCCCCGACCTGCCAGGCGGGAGTGGCGAACACTCACCAGCGTCTGCACGAAGCGATCGTCACAGCGGGTTTAACACAGGACCCTGCCCAGATACGGGGACGCCGCCGCCCAGCTGCCGGTGGCTTCTCAGTGACGCGAAAGGCCTCGGCAAGCCGCAAACGCGGCTCGGGCTGTGTACCTGTTTACTTCACACTTTCCTTAATGCACCAATTACTGCGGTAACACCTAAGTGAGGAATGTGTTATATCTAGCAATCACTTACAGAGAATTTGCTAAACAGTAGCACCGCGGACGTGTCCCTCACCCAGCCGTTTAGCGTCCCTTCGCGACCACGAACTTGCTGACAGCTGAGGGGTAAAGTCGATTGAATCTTTGGATTTAGAAAAAAAATATAATAATAACCCAGAAGGTGTCTGTGATTACGAGACCCTCACTTTCCGTTTCCGCAGCCATCAGGACTCACGAACGTGAAAATCCATTACGGGACGGTGTGTAAAGTGTGACCACATCTCGTTCAGGCAATTAGCGGTGGCGTGAGTGTGCACTAAGCCCTCAGCCCGCAGAGGTGCGGGGACCAGGGCCATGGGGTCGGGCTCCCGGACAGCCCGACGGGCCACGGCGCTTCGCACCCCGACCTCCCCGCCCCAGCCTGGACGTGGGCCCACCCGGGGAGGCACTCGAGTGACCCGCCAGCGGGGGACGGACACACTGCCACGTTCCTGGGGTGCGGGGCCCCCTCGACTTAAACAGTCTCCCCAAGCTCCACTTCCTGAAGTCCTCTGTGCCTCCTCAACACCTTCCTGCAACACCACTGGATAATTTATCCCAAAATGGATGCTATTTTTGCTTCGCGAGGATTTGATGCATAGTGACTTGTGCATGGAAATTACCCTGAACATCTGTATTCTGATTATGATATTTAGTGCAAGGGTCATGAATAATAATATTGCTAAATATGCTTATTGCCATCTATAAATAAAGGTTATCAGACCAGCGGAGGCTTTGTTTTGGAGTGGCAGAACAAGGCAGGTTAGTTGCAAGACAATAGAGCTTTAATTTTAACGTGAAAATAAATACTTAAATTTATAAATATTCAAATGATCTCAGGGGAGAGGCACCCCTACCTGCTGCCTGCTCAGCGGGCGAGTTCTCCAAGGCCACCTTGTCGTGGAGAAGCGGCTCGGAAGGCCGGGCCCTCGTGGAGAGGGATGCATTCCCCTGGTTGTAGGTGGAGTTACAGCGTGTGAC
>JAQQSQ010000362.1:0-14652 GCA_028627145.1 Eidolon dupreanum
CAAACAAAGGGCTTCTCCCCTGAGTGTATCCTCTGGTGTCTGATGAGATGTGACTTCCGTGTAAAGCCTCGCTCACACTCCCCGCAAACAAAGGGCTTCTCCCCTGAGTGTGTCCTCTGGTGTTTGATGAGATCTGACTTTTGTGTAAAGCCTCGCTCACACTCCCCGCAAACAAAGGGCTTCTCCCCTGAGTGTGTCCTCTGGTGTCTGATGAGATGTGCCCCGTCATCAAAGCCATGCCCACACCCTCCATCCTTGACTCTTACAATTCTTGACACTCCTCCTCCCACAGATAATTTGCCTGTGTTCTCTGGCTTCACTTTCTGGCTTGTGCTGAGCTCTGCCTCCGTCATTCTCTCACCCTCCCTAGGGCTCCCCACTTGTCCTTTGGGTGGTTTGAAAAAGGCCCTAGAAGTCTTCCTCTGCCTGTTCCTTTCAAGCATAGGTTTGGACCTTTCTTTGACCCCTGGACCTTCAGCTTTGTCATTCCAGCTGCGTGGGTCAGTGTGCTGCTGCTGCTGCTGCCGACCCTGATCCTCTGGGCGGGGCTCCTCGGATTGGAGGTGTTTTCTCGCACATATTCCTGGGAGGCTCTGAGAGGGGTGACTGCGTTTCATGTGCTGGCTGAGGAATTTCTGACTGGAGAAGGCCAGAGCGCAGGAGGGGCACGGATGGATCTCTGGCTTTGGTTCTGCGGAAGAGAGAATTTTGGTCAGGGCAGATGCCGACAAGGCTGCCTGGGCAGATGCTCGTCTCCTGTGAGACCTGCCCACTAATCACTCCTGCTGTGTCCACAATGCAAGGTCTGTCTCCCACAAAGTGTTCCTCTGCAGTCTATCTTTTCATTCCATTTTTATGCACTACATCACCTTCAGAAACCCGGAAAGCCCACTCGAGGGACTTTTCTACATATGGCCGAGGCTATGGACTTAGAAGAAGCATCCGAGGCAGTTTGGCTCCTTGTGGAGATGGAGCTTCAGTACCTTTCCCCACATGCAAGTATCTTGTAAGTCATGTTAAAGAGAAAAACCACAGGTCCCAAAATGGTGCCACACGTACTAATAGCCCTGAAACCAAACCTAGATTTTATACCTCATTGAATTATAGTTGCGACCTCTCCCAGACACTTAATCTCAATCAACCTGTCTGGAATTTTCTGTTCAATACAACGAGGTGCTCTCTGGCCCCATAGGAGTAAGAGGCAATCTATCTGCATGATAAAAACTCTCCTCCACCCAAAAAGATGGCCCAGCTCAGGAATAAAATCCTTTCTTTTCCTTTGCTAGGAGCTCCCTTGCCCCACCTTTCTTCCTATAGAAATCTTGCACTTTGTGAAACCCCTCAGAGCACCCTTGAAGTTGTAGGTGGACTGCTGCTGATTCATGAGTAAATCCAAGTAGATCTTCAGATTTACTCTGTTCAATTTGATTTCTTAAGAGCCAGATCACTGTGACAGTGTCTGTAGGCATTTTATTCTACTGAGAGAGGAGAACACTCTGGATGACTTGGTGGAATTGTCCTTGGTGGTGTCCCATGATGAGAAAAGGATCTGTTAAGTCAGGAGCCACTCAGCCTGGAGACCCACAAGCATAGAAGGCAGGTGGAGTAGTGGTTAAAGGGAGCATGTGTCAATAAACCCGAACCGAGCCTCTCATTCAAAAAGACATGTTTGAGGACTCCTACGTGCCCGAATCTCCATCAGAAAGTGGGATTCAGATTGGACAAGACAGAGCAGCCCAGGTCCCACTGACTGAGAAAAGATTTCAATCTAAAATGGAACTGGAGGATACGAAATGGAAAATCACACACAGGCCCTCAAAGGACGGAGCTGACGTGGGAGACTAATTTCCCGTAAATGACAGGTTTGCAAAAGACTAAGACTCATCTCCTGACCAGTGAACACCCACCGAGAATCTCTCCCCACCCTCAAGCCAATGAGCTTCCCGCCCGAACTCCGGCTGGACTCCTCTCTGTGCACCCCTTGCCCATAAACACGGCCTGCTCCAAACCCTCCACAGCCTTGCCTGCAGCATGCGTTTCCGTAATTGCCATTCCTCTGTGATCTCAAAGAAACTCAATTTCTGGTACCTTGAGCTGACCTCAGTTTACCTCGTTATCTAGGCTGAGACACTACAGGACTCTCGCTCCCGGTGCCCCGCGTAGGTCATGAATTGCTTCTCTCTCAGTGTTCCACTGACCATAAAGTGAAAACATGTCCTTCCTCAAGCCTCACAGCAAGTAGTCGTACTTGATTTCTCTCAGCTGATGTTAGCCCACTTCAAATACAACAGGAAGTCATGTTGCACAACACGTCCCCAACCTTGCTTCCCGCAGCCCTGGTTCCCATCCATCTTCAGCCACTCTGCCGTCCTCTCTTACCTAGAGACGAAGTCATTTCTGAAGGCCTTCCCCACTGCAAGCCTGTTTTCCAAACATCCACAAAGCACAATCTTAGGACGAAGAACATGCCACTCCAGCTGAAAGTGGCACCATTGTCCCACCTCACTCAGAAGAGTCCCCAGTGTCTTAGCTGGATCATGGGCTCTACTTTCCGGGCTGCTAGACATCCCTCCAACCTCCATCCTTACCCTCCACACTGAGACGCGAGCGGTGCTCGGCCAGTCCTTAAAGAGCTCACCTCTTTCCCACTCTGCCGGGACGCTTTGCCCACAGGCATCTGTCACTGTTCTCCCCTGAGTTTGCCCTCCCTGAGCATCTGCCCCGCGGCCTGGCCTCACACTGAGCCCGGGTCACTGCCGATGTCACACATGTGCGTGCACCTGTGCTTCCCTCCTTCACCCTGGGCTGCTTGAGAGTGATGGCTCTGATCATGTCAGTCTGCAGCGCCAGCTCAGTACCCTGTGTGGCACTGAGCAGGAATTCACACGACAGCTAACTGAAATAGTGAGTGAATTCTTGTCAACAGAAAAAATTTCATTTAGAAATATGGATTAAATTAAGAAGAAACAGCAGACAAGGGCAGAAGAAACAGCCTTGGTGACAGAGTGGGTAAATGCTTGAAAACTTTTTTTTTTTTTTTTGCTTCTAAGCCTTTCGGCACTACATGCTGTCAATATATTTTGTGTATGAAACATTTTTAAAAATCAGGACAAAAATAACAAATATAAAAATTTTTCCTGGAAGTCAAAGGCATATGAAATGAATCCTTAATTTCTGGAGCATCTGATTTGAAATTTTACTGACTTTAGACCAGATTTTACTCTAAGAGTTGGACTATGAACATTTCCAAAGAAAATTCCTTCTTTTCTTTCCATTTGAAGAACAATGGTGCCCACCTCTCCCTGCGGTGAGCTCTCTCTTCCACTTGCTGCCCCACTTGATGCCCAGCTCCTGGCCATACTCGTCCCCGTACCAAACCAGCAGTTCACAGCCCGGCCTGATGACCCGGCAGGTCCGGTAGAAAATCTGCTTGCGATACTGAAAGGCCACCAGGTTCTGCTCTTCATCGTCGCGGGCACAGTTCACATACCTGGGTTGAGGCAGGTGGAAGGATAGAAAGCCATAGGTGACAAATTCCCCGCCTGTCAGATCCACGCCCAGCTCCTCACCCGATGCCTGCGGCCATCATGCTCTGCTGTCGCCCACTCCCCGCCACGCTCCCGGGGAACCTTCTGTCCACACCTAAGCCTCTCTCACATTGTCCTGCAGATGTGCATCTCCGAGTCCTGCTCACAGTGCTTGTACTGCCTAGAAAGCTCCCCCTTGCCCTGGAGGTCTCTGTCCCAGCACAGTCACACAACAATAACGGTCCTGCACAGTCTCTAAGTCCAGATAAAAGAGAAGAGGCTGCATCGTGAGGCACAGAGGCCCACGACCACCCTGTACTTCATCTCTCTGCAGGCTTCAGAACCCAGTTCCAGTTAGAATGAGGCCAAGGTGCTTTGCTGTCCTCACGGGTTAAAAGTTCCTTGTTTTAGGCTATCCTGGTGCTGTGCACTTCTCACAAAACAGGAAAATTATGATTAAGTATTTCTAAGTCAACTGTTTCCTGTTTGTCTGCAATGAATCCTCATAAGGATATGGGTTGTACGATCTGTTTCAGGAATACATTCCATTGGCTAAACCAGAACATAGTGCTATATAAATGTTTGTTAGATAAAGTGTGAATCCAGGGTCCCCAGTGAATTGAGGGTCCTCGAGGTTTTTCCAGTACCCAAATTTTGTCTAGCATAAAGATTTACATTTTGAGGACATACTATATCTTATCTCCTTTTTTCCCTAAATGTCTATTGACATGAAGGAGCACTGTAAGTGGTGAGAACGGGAACAGAGGACTGGGGGGGCGGTCACTGAGGGAGGTACGATGAGAAGAAAAGGGCGGGGGGCTTGTCAGGGAGGGGCATCCTCTAGGGCCCAGACACCTACTGGCCTCACCTCATCCAGTTGGCCCGGGACTCATCCTTCCCATTGACATACTCATAGCAGTTTCTCCCTTTGGTGATCTGAGGCTCAGGAAAAGAAGTTAAAGCCTTTATTGGCGGGGAGATGATAGTCAGAAGAATTATTTAACTCTATGTCATCAGGTGCGTCAGCCTGCACGGATTCCACCAGCAGCTGTGCCCACGTGACATACTTCTTATTTATCATCTACACCTCTGAGTCAGTTTGTCCGCTCAGAGCAGGAGCCCAGAGGCAGGAGCCATTCCTATGTCTGTCCCACTGAGCTCCCACTCCCCTCTGATCTTTAAGCGGGAGCGCTGTGTCCATGCAAATCTACTCTATGCACAGAGCCGACCACATTATCCCCATGCAAGTCCCAGCCTGGAGGAGGTGAGGGCCCACCAGTGCAGAGGGGAGGTGGAAAGCCCAAGGACAGGGTCAGGGGTTGCTGCTTCTCACCAGCCAGGAGTACCCGCTGTTGGCTGCCTCTTCATCCTCTGTGACCTGGCCTTCATAGGGTCCAAAGAGCAGACCCAGTGGTAGATCGGATGCCTCATTCCAGACTCCAAGCCCAGCCTCAGGGATGCCCGATGGCCCGATTCTCAGGCCTGGGGGCAGAGTGAGGGCTGAGCGGTTGGGATGCCCAATGTCCACCTCGCTGTCCTTTACAAATATGGGGGACCCATGGGCAGCACAGCTGTCGATGAAGAAGTTCTGACACTTCTCACAATCTAGAGGTGAGAGCAACAAGGATTAGGGAAGGTGCCATGCGTGTCCCTTCACGTGAGAGCTTCAGACAGAGCCTGGGCACACACGTCACTGAGCCTCCATCCTGTACCCCAGGTCATGGGAAGGAGGAAATAATTGGGGACCAAATGACCAGATGAAAGTATTGTATCAAGACTTAACAGTCTTCCTGTGAGAGTCACTCACACAGGTAGTCGTCATCCTGGGGCTCGCTGACCTCTTGGTACACATGGCCCGTCCTTTCTCGGAGGCTGTACATCTTCGCTTCAACCCTCTTTCTTCTGAGTCCTAAGTTGGAGAAGGGTAGGTGAGCGAAGTTGGTGGGGTCTCAAGTGCTAAGTCCCTGTTTTGTCAGAAAACATGAAATCTCCCATCAAATTATCACTACCTTTCTGTATACTCTGGTTTTTTCCTCCCTTAAGTATTGGTTCAGAGAGACTAAGACTCCACATGGACCACAGATGGCTGATTCAATTTTAGTTTCTAGCGCTTCCCATTATCAAGTTTAACTTCGCGACCTTTCTATTCACAAAGTGGTTCATCCACATATTCATTCATTCAGAAAATATTCATCGAGGGCACATGATGTGTTAGGCATTGAGCCAAGGTGTGGGCAAACAACACCAAGAAAGTATGGTCCCTATTATATCACACATGGGTTTATTGAACAACTTGTACATGCCGAGTCTTTTTAATTTAATTTTATGCTTTCAAGTAACATATATGCTATGTATCTTTATCTTCACTTTACAGATTACCATTCGGGAGCTCAGAGAACTTATAAAATTTGCCGAAAGCCCCAGCGCTAACTTCAGATCTCCGCTTAGCTCAGTTTAAACCCAGGCCACAGGCCACCCCACATACCTAGGCTGTACTGATCAACCTATTCAGAGGACTTAGAGGAACTAAATTCCCCAAATTATTTTCTCTTACCCAACTTTCGTCTAGAGTGCTGTCTGGAGGCACTTGCTTTTCCAGGAGGGAACACTGGTTTCTGGTCCTGTTCTGAGCCACTTGCCTTTAGCAGATTTGCTATTACTGACAATTCCTTCAGACTGGGTTCATTGCTCAGTGGCACCCTGGGCATTGCCTTCAATGTGAGAGTTACATATTAATAGATAACATGCAGTTCTTTAATTCTTTAGGGCTTACGATGTGTTTTCACTTACATGACTTGAATTAGTACTTCAACAACTCTTTTAAGTACCTGGGGATTATAAAAGTGATAGGAAAAGGAAAGGGCCTATGTGGGTAGGGAATCCAAGACTAGAATCCATGCCCTAAGGCTCTTTCCTCTCAACTTTCTCCATAAAAGTAAGAGTGAGGGAGACTGGGACTAGAACAATGAAATGGTTGTCAGAAACATATCTAGACAATAAAGAAAATGATGCTAAAAGTTGCAATTTGCTATATCTTGGAAAGAATATTTGTAATTTGATTAGCTGGTTCCCATCAAATAAGTTCGAATGAGGTCGTACCACCAGCTAGTTGTCTTCCGTTTCCCAGTCCATAACATACTAATTCTATGCTATTGTCACAGTGAACACGACATGTTATAATGTTCACCAAAGTTTTCTGTGAGCTATTTAACACAGTATGAATGTGAGATTACAGTCTTGCTATGAATTTACCCCTCAGCCCTCTCCATATCTGAACTCCAACTCGCAAATATTATCTTCAGCATTCATTGACCCTCTTTCACATTTGTAAATGTGAAATCACTCATTTGGAAAACATTCAGGGGCCCTCAGGGGCCCTGAACTGGGCCTGGGACTTCTGAGAAGAATCAGGTATGGGCCAGCTTCTCAAAGAGTTTGCAGTACATGGGTAGGCAAACTAAACAAACAATTTTAAACTGCAGGAGAGTTGCCCAACTGGAGCTCGGAGAAAGAAGCTGTTACTTCCTCCTAGAGGAACAGGCATTTGAAAACAGTTCCAGAGACATGAATTTCTAGTGTGTGACCGATGTGAAGTCCTTAAGTCTGTTATCATCTGCTATCATCAACCCTGCAGCTCCTCAGGGGTAGGAGATGCTTCCTTTTCTTAGAGTGCATGGCTCTGAGGCTGGGGTCCATATCCTCCTTCATCTGGGACCATCCACTGTACAAACTGCCTGTGTGTCAGTGAGCTTTCCTTAGTCAGAGAGTCCTACATACCTCTCACTTTAGCAGAGCAGTAAAGATCTGAGGTTGAATGAAAAGACAAGCCAGATGAATGAAGTAAACATGTGTAGATAAAAGAGCGTAAACTTTATAAAACCATGAAAGTTTTAGTGAGTTTGTAAGCGGCTTAGAGAAGGAACTTTGTATTCAATTGTACTACCACTGAAAATGTGACCTCAGAGACGGATGCAAATGTTTCTGTGTCTCTGAAACCTCAGTTTCCTCATCTATAAACGGTGATGGCTATTGTACCCACCTCACAGGCGGTGCCAAGAGGTGTGAGTGAGTTTAGTCATGTCTAATTCTCAAAAGAAAGTTTGAAATACTGTGAAAACAAAACAAGTGGTAGCTCCTATTGTTGATGTATTAAATATTAAAATGATGATATCAGACACTGTTTAACAGATCGGGAAAGGATGACAGCAGTTCCCAGGATACTCTGTATTTTCCCATTCTTACCTAAATTTGGATCCATGAGGAAGATTTTCTTGTCAATAGGATTGGGGAAATACTCACCTTCTGGTGTCTACTCTGTTCCACTCCAAAGGCCACCCAAGAAGGTTGGACTAAAAGGTGATAAGAAATCAGTGTTTTGGTTGGTAAATGTTTCCAAAATCTGTAGATTCTTATTAGGGACACAGAATTATGAATCTGAGAGTGATGAGTACAAGGACAATCCAAGGGTGATTGGAAAATGGTTTCTGAAGTATCATTAAGGCCTATGCTTCCATTGTGAGCATCAGCTAATTTTCCTAAAATGTTAAAAAAAATAGACAAAGCCTCATCCATGTTTTATCCTATGTTAATAAGGTAGCTATTACATTTATTTTAAAAATAAGTTGGCCTTTCATGACAAAAATACTGAACAAACTAGGAATAGAAGGAAATACGTCAACATAATGAAGGTCACATATGAAAGGTCCCCTTTTAACATCACGCTCATCAGTGAGAGACTGAAAGCGTGTCCTCTAAGATCAAGAACAAGGCAAGGATGCTGACTCTTGACACTTCTATTCAACATTGTGGAGGAGAGACTGTTTCATGACATGACTGCTATGGGATCCTCGAGCTAGATCCAGTTGGGTGCAGGCCAGAGCAGAGATCACTCCCCATAAGTCCCCAGAAACAGTCTGACCAATCTCTTCCCTACGCTGGTTCCTAGAACAGTCCATTGCCCTTCCCCAGGCAGGCATTTCCCCTTACTTGGTGTGAGTCACACCCCAGTACCTCTATCCATCTTTCCCATCTTTCCTTGGCAAATGTCATGCTGCATGGAGGGTATCCATGATGTCTTACCGCTGCCCAAGATGTGCATCATATGTATATTCCCTTAATAAACTCTTAATGTTGTCAAGAATGTGGAAAAATGAAAATCCTTACACACTACTGATGGGAATGCAAATGGTTCAGACACTATGGAAAACAGCATAAATGTTCCTCAGAAAATTATAAATACTGTCATGTGATGTAGTAACCCAAATTGTGGGTATAGATCTAAAATAACTGAAATAAGTATTTTCCCACCCATGATCATTTCAGCATATTCACAATATCCGAGATTGGGAAGTAACCTTAATGTCCAAGGATGAATGAATGGCTAAAATAAATGTGCTATTTACATACAACAGAATCCTGTTTAGTCTTAACAAAGAAGGAAACCCTTTCATATGCTACAACATGGATGAACCTTGAGGGCATTACATTAAGTGAAATAAGCCAATCACAAAAGACAAATACTTCATGATTCCTCTTAGAGATGGTATCTAAAGTAATCAAAGTCATGGAAACAAGATAAAATGGTGTTCGCCAGGGACTGGTTAAAGAAAATGAGGAGTTTTTAAATGGGTGTAGAGTTTCTTTCAGTCTGTTATACTGCAATGGGCATGTAGTTAACAATACTGTACTGTACACTTAAAAACTGAAAGAGTAAATTTACGATATGTTTTTTTTTTTTTTTAAATAAAATGAGAAATAAATTTACTGGGCTGTGGGTTTTAACTGAGTCCAGATAAGATGTGTAGATGTACGGTAAACCCTCTTTTCACGTCAAAACCTTGTGGACACTCACACGCTGGGTTTGCAGATCTCTTACACTATTTTGAAGAGCCTGAGGAATCAGAGATGTGTAGACGGGAAATCTTGGACCTAGTCCAAGTTGCTCTCTCCAGTTGAGGCAGATGGACTTTCATCTAAACTCTCCCAAGCAGCAGAAGAGAAAGTGAGCTGCTCACCTCTATGTCAAAATGACTGCACTGTGTTACATTTACCCGATACTGTTTCTACTCTGTGACAAGTGGGAGACATCAGGAAGACTCAACAGCTGCCTGAAAACCTCTCCCAGAATCAAGACAAAAAATCAGGTTCATTTTGGGGGAAGAAGATCATGTAGTGTGATAAAATATACATAAATGAATTATAAATCATTACATAATATCTTAGTCATTTCTTCTTCTAGGACATTTAATTCAATAACCGAACTACGATGAGAGTAGTGTTAGAAAGATCTTTGGTGGATTAACTAAGGTTACTTTAATTGCCCTTTAACGATCAATGTTTAACAAAAATAATCTTTAAAAATGATAAAATTTAAGCACATAGAAAAGTATGAAAAATTATACTGAAAAACCTATACATCTACTACCATTCAGTCTGATCACAACATTCTGCCACCACAGGTTCAGATATTTTTCTTTCATTTTAAAATTCAAAAACAAGTAAATAAACAAGTGTCTAAACAAGACACAGCCAAGCCACTTGTCAGAGCTTCCTCCTTCTCTTATGATGATAACTATTTTGAATGTGTTATTTCTTATTCACTTTCATATTTTATACATTTAATGCTTATTAATGTATGTATAAAATATATAGTCATTTTACACATTTTAAAACTTTATATGACTAGCCCCTTAGTGTATAATATGCTGCTTTGCATCTTGCTTGTTTGCTGAATAAGCAAACACTGTTTCTTAACAAGCAAACACTGTTTCCTTGTTACCTCCTTAGATGTGGCTCAGACCTCAACCCAGGTTGATTTCAGGACTGCACCTCCAAGTCCTCCTGGCCACTCACCTTGCTGCCTTGGAGTCCATTCTTCATCAGAATCCTCAGAGTCATCTACCTGAGGTTTGATGGCCTGCCTGCGGCGACACATGAAGGCTGGTCGAGGGGCTCTGAGACCTGGAAAGAAGCAAAATGTTTTTCCTGAAAGAGAAGAGCTTGAAGGAAGGATAAAGCACCCCCAAACCAGGGCAACTCACTCTGATAGGCCAGGGAAGCCTAGAACAAGGCATCCTGAGCTCTGCATTGTCAGTGCCAGCCCTGAGCTGACACAAAAGACCAAAATTTACCTCTAGATTGCTCTTCACACAGAAGAGAACTGTAGGCAGATGGAGCCAAGTGAATACAGGTGTGTCATGTTTCCCAGGCTCACCTGCACCCAGCACTTCTTGTTACCTATAGCCTGCAGCGCATCATAGTTCCTTTTCACATTCCTGTAACGGATTTTCTCCCAGTCTCCCATCTCTGTCCATTCTTCCTTGGAGAAGTATATGGAAATGTCTTTGAAAGCATCTTTGGCCTAGAGAAAATAATGGAGTCCACCTGTAATTTCCTAATACTAGTCAGAACTTCAAGCTGGGCCTTCTCCACCTGCGTGCAGGGTGCAGACAGAGCTCTGGGTGGTCTCTGTGAAACAAAGATTAGGATTTTCTCTCCCTGCCCATCTTGTCCTGCCACCTGAGCAAACACTGAGCATTGTCCTAGCTGTCCCCTGACACAGAGCAGGTGATGGAGCTGGTCCCCCACGTCCCACACAGGACCAATGGCCCATTCTGTGCACATTCACAGAGAGGGTCACCTGCCAGCGCAGGCCAGGAGTTGTGGTCCTCTAGGGACCAGCTCCTCATCACCAGGCCCCTCGCCCTATCAGACCCTGCTTGGAGGCTGGCGTTGCCTCCCCCACCTCTCACCTTGAGCTTAAATCCTGTCCTCCTTGTGTCTCCCTCAGGGGCTTCCTCTGGGGACCTGTCAGGCCTCATGGTGCGGGGCCCACCAGGCAGACCGCTCCAGCTGGAAGGCTGCAAGGGCCCCTGAGTCTCCCAGCCGCGAGGCCGAGGTGCCTGTGGAAGGAGGAGGCGCTGAGAGGGGTGACAGCACAGACCGCCAGGGAGATGTGGGGACCTCACAGGACCTGGGGACATGGGGCAGAGCCCGTGGGCGGGAGGTCTGCACCGCCAGCACAGGGCCCCCGAATGCGAGCCGGGCTGTTTCTCGGCTGCCCTGCAGCTTGGCCACGTCAGGAAAGGGGGCAGCGGCGGTGGGGAGCCCCGAGGGGCGAGGCCCCGGAAGCCCAAGGAGTCGGAGAGGCCCGAGTCCTGGCAGTGGGGTCGGCCGACCGCCGGCCGCCGCTGCGGAGACCGGAGGCGAACGTTCCTCACGGGAGGGGTCGGGGACTCCGCCGGGGGACGCTGCAAGGGTCCGGGCACAACGCACGCCACGCCCGCTCGGCCTCCACGGGGCGGGGGGCTCTCGGGCTGAGGCGATCTGGGGTCCCTAGGCTGGCGGTATTGCGGTCTCTCGGGACAAGATTTGGGGTCTTTCAGGAGGAAGGCATTGAGGATGATCAGGCCGAGAGAGTCTGGGGCCCCTGAGGCTGAGGAGTGGGAGCGCGCTGGGTTCCCTGATGCTGAGGTAAGTTGGGTCTTTGACGCAGAAGGGACTGAGAGCCCCAGGGCGAGGGCTTTTAGGGTCTCTGAGGCTGGATTTGTTCTCCTGTGGGTGCTATATTTAGGGTTTCCCAAGGTGAGGGGTTTGGGGTGCCTCAGGCTCAGGGGAACTCGTGTCCGTCGAGGCTGACGGGATTTGACTTCTCTCAGCGTGAGGGGCTCCTCGGCTGGGATTTGAAGGTCTCGGGCTAAGGGTTTATGAGGAGGCCTCCCATTTCCCTGTCAGTCTCCCGGCTCCCCTGGGCGCTGCGCACCCTGACCGAGCGACGTCTCTCAGCGCCCGCTCGCTTCCCGCGCTGGGGATGTGAGGCGCCGCGGAGCGCCAGGTGCCCGCTCCAACAGCCGCGTCGGCGCAAGCAGCCAATCAGCGCTGCGATCCCAGGGTCCTACCCGCCAATTGGCGGTCAGACTACGCGAAAAGGGCGGAGCCTGACTGTCAGTCACGGGCAGAACCCTCCCGCGGAAGGTCCCGCCCCAGCCCGCGGGGATTGGCTGCTCTGGATCCCTCGAGTAGCCTTCCGCGAGGTGGCGCGGGCCCGCACTTTTCTTTGCTTGATTGGAGCGCGCCGCGGCGAAGCGCTGGTCCGGCGGGGTCCGGCGCCGCGCCCAGGTCCGAGCCGGGGCCCCGGAGCTCGCGGCAGATGTGCAGGGTGGACGCGGCCATCTGGCCTGACAGATTCTTTGTTCCACACGACTTCAGTCAGGATCCCGAACTTTGTCCTAGGCTCGTTTGTGCCTTTCCTTGTGAAAGCCGCGTTCAGCAAGAGCTTCATAAGCAGGTAGTGTGTGGTGAATGCCGCATTCCATTCCGGGGAAGACTGTCATTCAGTAAAATCTGATGAGACAATGTGTAGACACAAAGTTAATTCCGTAAGGGTCAATGGTTCAAACACAACGAGTGAAATAAGCGTATTAGAAAACCCCCTGGGAGATTTTTAATCTCCCATAAAGAAGTGGCATTATGCGTCGTAGGTATGTTTAAATAAGGCGAGTCTAGAAAGACTTTGGAAATAAGACATACTTAAAATCAATCAGAAAACGGAAAGCCTGGAAAAACCTACAGGTATTTTGCATAAAAATAAGACATCAACTGCAAAGACAGGGTCCGCAGAGAAGGGTCAGCTGAAAACCTGCTGGCTTTCACAGGATAAAATGGAAAGAGTGTTTTTGGGCATTTTCCTAGTTTTGATCACAGAAATGTAACGTGATTCCATGTTTTGGAAATAAGCCAACTAACTGTAGATTTTTTACAATTATTGTGATAAGAAAAAGAAATCACACTAAAGCGGAGTCGAGGGGCCAGCAGCGGTCGCTCTCACGTGGAACCGCCCGCGTTCAGTTACAGACCCCGCAGGGGAACCCTAGGAAAGAATCCTCAGTTATGGGCCCCCACAGGAAGAAGGACAGTGTATCTCCCACAAGAAACTGACGCCTCAGCTACTCAGCCAGCGAGAAACCGTCATCACCCTAAACTTATTCTTTTTCTCAAATGCACTTTCATTCGAAATAATCCTTTCAACTTCCTCCTTTTTCTCTACAAAATAACATTCCTTTCCTTTAATTGTGGGACTTTCCTATGACTTTTGGTATTGTTTGCTTGTCCCAAATTGCAATTATTTGCTGTTCCTGAATAAACCCATTGTTGCTGGTAAGATAACTGATTTTTTAATTTTTGATTTTTTTTTTCTGAGAAGAAAATTTTATTTTATGTATCACTAGCCATTAATTTTTATCATTAGTTATTACATAATTACTGCCTTGTGCTCTCATCAGTGGCATGAGCATTTTATGTCCACGATTCACTTCTGTTTTTATAGCATTTTCATGATTTAGTAAGTATAGCTATCAGTGAAGGTTTAACATTGAGATGCAATCTTGCATTCATAATATCCAATGTTTTGCAGATAGCAGTGTAGAAGAGATTTAATCACCTTTTCATTTGAATCACCTTATGTAAAACATAAATCGATAATTTAGATGTTCTAAAGGAGATTTAGATTTTCCAATGCACTCGTAGAAATGGTCCAAGATAGTACGATTTTCAGGAACAACTTCCATGTCCATGTCCTGTTGTAATTTCTGTACCATTTTATTTCCCAGCTGTTCGATGCATGCAGAAGGCGCGGATGAGATGAACGTTTTGCTTCACTTCTTTGACGTCCTGAACTTTCTGTAGTTCTTCATTTTTCTTCAACCTGTTCATTATAAATTTAGCTTGATGTCTGATCGATCTCTTCAACTCTCATTGCATCGATAGTTTTTTTCCCACAGCT
Organism: Eidolon dupreanum; assembly: GCA_028627145.1. Classification (NCBI taxonomy): domain Eukaryota; kingdom Metazoa; phylum Chordata; class Mammalia; order Chiroptera; family Pteropodidae; genus Eidolon; species Eidolon dupreanum. Next base: position 14,308 of record JAQQSQ010000362.1, read on the forward strand.
CTTGCTGGTATTTGACAGGTCCATTTCTACAGTTTTCAAATCCAAAGGAATTATCCACTGTAAGCTCTTTACCAGCATCTTATGAATGCTTTAGTCCACCTGAGCTTGCAAGAATTGCTCTTCTTTTTATGGTTTTTATGACACTTGGATTTGCAGAATCTGAACACCTTACAGTCCTTAAGAACATCATGTGGTGGCCAGGATGTATAGGCCCTGAACAGAAATAACACTTATTATGCACTTGTTGAACCTCCTGAGGACCCACCACTCAAACGTCAAGCTTGAAAGGAAGTGACATAGCTCTGTCACAGCCTGTTTCCTTTTTTTCCGCTCTTTAGTTCCCAC
>JAQQSQ010000363.1:0-14652 GCA_028627145.1 Eidolon dupreanum
GGGGGCTGTCGCACGGGTCACCACGGTGGTCCTCCAGGTCGGCGCTGCTGCCCTTCTCCACTTTGTGGGTGACGAAGCCGAGGCCTGGGAAAGCCGACCGACGTGCACATGGCGAGAAGCAGAACAGGGACTTGAGCCCGGGCGCTGGGGGGCTGCTCAGGGGGCCCCCCGTCCTGTGCAAAGGGTCACCCGCAGTGGCCTGCCCTGTGTCCGCAGGCGCTTGCCCATGGGGGACGGGAAGGGCCACAGTGACACCTCCCTCCAGGGGCCAAGGACGTGGTGCTGAGGAGGACAGACACCTTGTGGGCGGGTCCTGGGAAATGGCCAGAGGCCATGGGGGAGGGGCCGGAATGCGGAGATGAATGAGGGAGGGAATGAATGAGGGAGGGAATGAGGGAATGAGTGAATGAGTGAATGAATGAGTGAGGGAATGAATCGGTGAGGGGACGAGTGACGGGGGAAGCCGGCGCTTCCTCCGGCCAGAGAGCGCTCCTCGCGTGGAGCCGGCAGAACCGCTGCTGTGTGCATTCTGAGGCCTCGTCCACTCGCAGGCACACGCCCACGCCGCTGGGCACCCGGTGGCCTTGCGAGCGACCGGCCTCCTGTGCGCCCACTGTCCACGCCGCCTTCCGACCTGGCCCTCCGCGCCCGGGGCGGGCACAGAGCGCGGCGCTCAGGGGGCGGGACACGGGGCCTCGAGCCTCAGCAGCGAGCGCAGACTCGGGACCCCCCCCCCGTGGGAGCGGACCCTGCACCCCGAGGGGCGCCTGGACCCCGCCCGGCCCCGCGGCCGCTGCCTCCCACATGGCTTGTCCCCTCGTCCCCCGCGCAGCCCCTGCCACGCGGTGTGGCCTCGGGTGGCTCTGTCCCCAGGGTCCTGAGGAGACCATCAGCGGAAACGCTGCTCGGGGGATGATGGGGACGCAGGCCTTAGCGCCCTCGTCGCCCCAGGACGGGGCTCGGGCTGCGGACCGGCCTCCTGCGTCCTCTCCCGCCTGCCCAGGCCGCGGGGGGCACTGCGACCTCCGGGGTGGGGGCAGTGCGGACTTGCCACGGCCCTCCCCGTCCCCGTCCCGTCCCCGTCCCATCCCCATCTCGTCCCCGTCCCGTCCCCATCTCGTCCCCGTCCCCGTCCCGTCCCCGCCCCGTCCCGTCCCCGTCCCCGTCCAGTCCCCATCCCCGTCCCCGTCCCCATTCCAGTCCCTGTCCTGTCCCCATCTCGTCCCCGTCCCCGTCCCATCCCCGCCCCGTCCCGCCCCCGTCCCCGTCCCGTCCTGATGCTGCAGCACATCCCAGGCCCCCGTGGGGAGGGAGCACATGGGGGAGCGTGTGACAGGCCTCTGCCCCGCGGGGCCTTCCTGTGGCCAGGGAGGGGGCAGGGCTTCAGCACGGCGGCGGGCTGGTCTCAGGCCTCGGCTGGGTGTCCCTGGAAAGGAGCAGACTCCAGAACCTTCTGTGGCGCCTCACACGCCTGGGCAGGGGCCGCGCCGCCTGTGTGTGCCGTGCTGCCGGCCCCCTCCTCTCAGCCCTAGGACTCACGACTTGGGCTGACGTCGGGGAGCGTGTCCTGGGCGCTCGCTGTGCCCTCCCAGAAGCCCCGCCGCACACGTGTGTGGAAAGCACAGGTGGCCGGACACCTGGTGCCAGCTCTGAGGGGCAGGAGAAGCCGTGGGAGCTCTGAGCCACGGTGACGGGCTCGGGACTGAAGTGGCCGCACCGCTTGGCGGGCGGGCGGCCGGGACCGGCCAGCGCAGGCGGGAGGAGGCCACCGCGGCCCCCAGAGGCCGGGGTGTGGCTGCGACCGCTGCGGGGGGAGCGCCCAGACCCGAGTGGCACCTGTACAGTGGAGCCACGGGTGCTGGGGGGTGGCAGGCGGGCGCACCTCGGTGGGCCAGGGCTGCTGAGCGGGAGGGGGAGCAGGAGGTGGGGGGCTGGGCTAGAGATGAGGGCGCGGGGGGGGGGCGCTTCCCAGCCGGTGGGCGCCCCGCGGCGGAGGCGTGGCCAGCGCCCGGCGCCACGTCTGACTAGGACGGTCGGTCGGAGACTCTGTTTCTGCAGCGAGTTTGCTCCACGCACGGAGTGACGTGGGCGGCCGGACCCCAAATCTTCAGCCAGGGAGGGGGGCAGGGGCCTGAGGCCGACGCCGTTTTCTCTGCTCGGACCCAAACAAGGTGGCGGTCAGGCGGTGCTCAGCCCCCGTGCTGGCCACCTGGTGACCTCCCGGCCCCCGGCCCCTCGGGTCTCTGCCCGGCCGAGGACCAGGGAGGGGCCCGCGTGGCCACAGGCCTCTGTGAGAAGGCGGACGTGTGGGGTGGGCCTCACTGCCCGGAGACGGCAGGACGCAGGGGGAGCGAGCGGCACTGTGCGGGGCTGCGGCTCCGAGCCCCAGGCGGCGTCCGAGGCCGCTGAAGGAGGAGCAGACACGGTGCCGGACCCCACGTCCTCCCCCGGAGCAGGCCGGTGTGGATCGAGGCTCAGACTCGGCCTCACAGGAGGGGCAGCCGGGAGCAGGGTGCGCCTGTGTGGTCCCCGAGGGGCGCTGGGCAGGGCCGCGGCCGGCCCGCCTGCTCCGCCCTCCAAGCCCCTGTGCAGTTGCCTTTGGCGTGTCTGTCAGCGTCTGCTGCCCGGGGCCAGGGCGGGGTGCCCGCCTTGGGGGCCCCTTCAGGGCCGGTCTGCTCGGCGAGGGCGGCAGCCCTCACAGGCATGAGTCTGCAACTGCGCACGCAGCTCAGAGGCGGAGGTGCTGGGCGGGCGGTGGGGGCTCCGTCGCTTTATATCAGAGATGTCAGATCACAGCGTCTGGAGTCTCGGGCGGAGGGTGGCCTCGGCTGCAGGCATGGCGCGAGCATGGCCTGGGCCCGGCTGTTTGTCTCCTGTCTTCAGCGTCTGAACCAAACCCAAAGCCGTAACCAGGTGGCGTCCGCGGCCGGGCTGTCCCAGCAGAGAGGGGGCCCCCTGTCATGGCCATAGTCCGCGTCCAGAAAGGCCCCAGCGGCTGCGGGAGGATGCGGGGGACCCTGCGCGGGAAGCCTGAGCGTGCGGTCCCCTGATTCCGTGTCTGTGACGGAGCGTTCCGCAGCCACCGCCTGCGAGACCCCCGGGCCCCGTGGCCTCTGGCGGCACCTCCGCCCAGGGAGCCTGCGGGAGGCTCCGCGCCATCCAGCCTCCTCCCCGACCCCGGCCCCGAGCACAGACACCGGAGCTTCTCCCCGACTCCCCCGACAGACAAACCCCCGTCGTTCACCCCCACTCCAGCCTGGCCGCCCAGGGCAGATGTCTGCTTGTCACCAGGTGCCTCATGCACGTGGCGCTGCAAGTCGCCGTCCAGTGGCTCCTGTGGCCCCCAGCAGACCGCCAGCCAGGTGGGGACGGAGACCTCCGCTCCCTCCCACGCCGGAGCCCGGGGCCCGGCCCGTGCTTCACGCAGACACGCACCCGCACGCGATGCTCGCAGACCCTGCAGCCCGGGCCGGGCGAGCTCCAGGCCCGTCTGAGCCGGAGCTGGCCAGGACCCGGAGCACGTCCTCCACTCCTGTGACGTATGACGGCTTTGGCGGGGGCCTCGGTGCCCGGGGGGCCCCACACGGCCCCAGGCCTGGCCTCCGTCCCCGGTGGACAGAGGAGTCAGTCTCTCGATACATCTCGATTAGCCAATTTCACAGAGACCAGAACCAAGCCATGAACGGGTGACTTATGTCTCTCATGGGGCAGCCCCTGGAGAGGGCACTGGACCTTGCCGGCCCGAATGCGTCCCCATGTCTGAGGCCGAGGGGCTCCCGGCACCTGGAAGTGAGCTTGCAGCTCCTCCTCACCCCCAAAGGAGAGGGTGACCTTTTCTGCCTGTGAGGACGGCCCAGGACTCAAATCTGGCACTGCCCAGGCTCCTGGGGGACCGACTGGCCAGACGCTGGGGAGCCCCCGACAGCGGAGCGGAGAGGCCTGCAGGGGCCCGGTCAGCTGCTGCCCGGCCCGGCCCAGGGCCCCCGCCCCCGCAGCTGCAGCCTTTGATCTAAATCCCTCCTGGACTCCGTGGCCACTCGCAGCAGCTCGGAGCGGTGTCGAGTTCCCCGGGCGGCCGCTGTGTCCCTGCTCCCTGCAGGGTGCTGGGCACCTGTGAGTGATGACAACACATGGGCGTTCGCTCGTCCTCCCGAGGGGAGCCCTGATTTACCTCCCCCTTCCGTGCTGATGGCTTCCACAGAGGTGGCCACAATTCACCAGCTGTCACCGCCCGCCCCGTCTCGCCCTCGCCGGCACTTACTTTCCACGGCTGCCTGTCCCCCCTGCGTCCCGGGCAGAGCAGGGCCCGGGGCCGCCAGCGCCCGGGCACGCAGGCTGCAGCGGAAAGGCTCCGGGCTCTCCGCGGCCACTCTGTGTCCCTCTCGGCCTGGTGAACCCCTGCCAGCCACCTCAGGGCCACACGGACGAACGCGAAGGCTCCTCGAACGCCGGCTGAAGGAAGCGGAGCCCAGCAGAGACCTGGGACCCGCGCGCGGGCCGGGCCGGGGCAGGGCACGTCCGGGCATCGCCGTGTCTGCCTCGGCCCCTCTCCTCCCCTGGAAACCTGGCCTCGCTGTTTGCCTGGCGGGGACGTGGCCTCCGGGGTGCGGGTCAGCTCGGGGCGCAGACGGAGCCTGCACGAGGGCCGAGCCCCGTGTACGGGGGTGGCGCTGCCCCGCTGGGGGCTGGGGACCCGAAGTTCTCAGCTGCGTGGTCACGAAACCCGGACCGTTACCCGCAGTGGCCTGAGTTGTCACGGCTGGACAATTCCAGTCAGAAAACGCGAATGTCGAGCTAAAGCCACGCCGGGAGGGAAGGGAGCACGCGGCTTCTGCCCCGCTGCGTGTCAGCCCGCAGGCCACGGCGCCCACACACGTGTCGTAGTCGAGCCCGAGGAAGTGACGCTGCAGGTGTCCTGGGTGACGGGCAGGCCGTTGGCATCGGTGCGTTCAGCTCGAAGGCCGGACGATCTCCCGTAGTTGGCACCGCAGTCGGTTTGACTCGTTCTCTTCATGGATTTTTGAGTCGTGTTGATTGTTTTCCTGTGACAGACGAGACTGCAAAGGGAACTCTCACCTGCAAGTGGAGACGAGGTCCAGGGACGCCGTGGAGGGGCCGGGGCTGGGGGCTGCATCCAGGCCCCTGGTCCCAGCAGGAGGGCAGACTACTCAGCCCCGAGTGTCCCCAGGTGCTGGACAATGTCCTGCCCTGCCCCCAAGAAGGGAGATCGCTGGGTCTGGCCTTGGGACCGTGACACCTGGGCTGGCCCTGTCCTGGTTTTCCAGGTGAGTGCTGTGTCTTTGCTGGGCATCCCATGACCCGTTCGGCAATTGCCGGGGGCGTGCGGGGCAGCTCGCTGAGGGGAGCAGGGCCGCTGTTGGGGTGGCACGCAGAGCCGGCCTCGGCTGGCCGCACACAGGCGCGAGGCAGCCTGGGTGCCGCGGAGGCCGGGGGCCAGCTCTGGGGAGGCCCCGGGAAGCCGGACGCGACCGGGGCGAGTGACCAGCACCCCGCGAGGGGCCGGCGTGGGGGCCACAGCGCCTGGGGCGAGGGTGGCCACCACACATCTGCGTCCAGGCCTCCTCCGGGGACCCCCTTCCCCGCGGCTGGGACAGGCGGGAGCCAAGTGACGAAGTGCGAGACCACCGCGGCCGGGCTGCACAGCCGGGCACTGCTGCGCGTTGCGGGTCGAGTGGCGATTCCCGGAGATTCTTAGACGCTGGAGCTCAGCCCGTGGCACCCGCCCCGGCTGTGGGTGAGCGAGGCCGCGTTTCCTCTGGGCAGACCCGCCAGCCTCTGTCCCCGCCCGCGGTGCGGTGTCTGCTCAGCTGTACCCAGCATTCCCTTCACCAGTCACCTCGGTTCTCACAGTCCTGAGGACTGAGGGCTTCTTGCTGCTCCCCTTGGGGCGTTCCCCAAACAATGGAGGTCGGTGGCCGGATTCAGGTGGTTGTTCACGCGCTTCCCTCACGCCCTGGGTCTCACCGCTGCTTGTCTCAGTGCTTTGTGTAATAGGCACGGTGACCTTTGCCTGGTGTGTATGTCATGAGTATTTTCTCTCTGGCCACCATTCTCTTTTTCCCTTCTGGTGCATTTTGTTGCACAAAAGCTTTGTCACCTGTTTGTCATTATGTGAGCTTCAGAGTTTTGTTTGTTGCATAGGGAGTTTTTTTCACTCCCCACTTACAAAAATAGACTTCTATTTTCTTCACTGCAGTGTTACGTGTTCTAGTAGAAAGAACGGCACAGTGACCCAGAGCCTCCCACTTACCGTGGTCTGGCCCCAGCGACTGTGGGCTCGGGCAGCAGGCACGTCCGAAGACGCCGCCCGGACCGCACCGCGGGAGGGAGGCTCCGCAGGCTCCTGCCGCACCGCCTGGAAGCCAACCCCAGTCTCGGCACGCCTTCCCGAAACAGTCCCACGCGTCTCTCAAGCAGAGAGTCACAAGGCCACCATCATGCCCGAAACGTGACCGGTGGCCGACGCCATGGACCCCACAGTCAAGCAGAGGCCCTGGGGCGTTCGACTCGCAGCCCAGACGAGGTCGTGAGTCCCTCCTCCCCTCCAGCTCCTGCCCCTCCCACTGCCCCGTCTGTCCCCAGGCAATTCATGTGCTGATGGTGGCCGCTTTGTCCCCCGTCGGGGGCGTGGACAGTGGGGTAGGAGTCGCTGCTGCTGGCAGACTCATGCCACATAGCCCGTGGGCCTGCCCGCCCGCCTCTCCTCAGGGTATTGTCAACCGTCGATGACGTGGCCTTCATCCATCCACTGATCGGCTACTGCAAATGGTGGTTTTCTACGTCCCCTGCTTAGTCCCCAGCTGGAAGACTCACCTGAAGAAAAGCGTCCCCACTCTTTGTTGCCCGTGGTGCAGTTCTTCTAAAAAAAGCCAAGATTAATGCTTGGTTCTTTCCCCTGACTTTTCTGTTAAAAACAAAAAGAGCTGTTTCACTGATGCTCTAAGAACCAGCAATCATGTACGTTTTCCTTAAGGACTTGCACGACGTCCGTCATCGCCAGCACCGCTCACGGCCCACGGCGTTGCGAATATCGTCGCGTTTACGCGGCGGCTCGCACGGAACATCAGTGACCACGCAGAAGGCGCGGGTCGCGGGCCTGCAGCTGCTGTGGTCTCCGCGTGCCCCGCGTGTCTCCACGTGCTCGCCACGCCGTTGGTGCCCACGGCGCCGGGGTGCGCGGGGCCCTTTCGCTGCCTCCTGGTCCGGCTGTGGCCCCAGAGCCGGGTCCAGCTCCCCGTCGGCCGCAATCGGCCGCTTCCCCTGGGGCTTCTCCGGGTGAGAGTCTGGCCGTTCATGTGTTTAGCTCTTTATGGGAACGCGGCACCTGGTTTCCTGAGTAGGGCGAGGAAGGACCGCCGGTCGCCGCCACGCACAGTGGAAAGAGGGGGTGCCCCCGGGCGGGGGACAGAGGCCTCCGGCGCCGCCTCCAGCACCGTCCTGAGCTCCGAGCCGGTCCAGCCGGCAGAGCACGCACCCCGGAGCTGTGCCCCGGCTCCCGCTCGCGCTTCCCGGGGCTGCAGGCGACACCGCTGCGGAGCGCGAAGTGTTCGCGCGCTGGGCCGCGCGGCGGCCACGTCGTGCGCGGGTCGCGGAGCCGGGGCCGGAGGGTGCGGGGCCGGCCGGCCGCGCCGCCACGCCCGGACGCGGGGCCGCTTTCTGGGCAGAGGCCCGCGGCGGTCCTCGGGCCGCGGGCGAGCGGGGCGGGGGACTCTGGGCGCTGCCCCGGCCACGGCCCGCGCCCAGCCGCCGTGTTTGGCGGGAACCCGGGCACCGAGGCCCCCGGACTCGGGAGGAGCCAGGTCTCCGTGGTGGGCGAAGCTTCTCAGAAGTTTCCGCCTACTGAGGGCCCAGGTCGCGTCCGCAGCGACCCGCCCAGGGACCGAAGCGCAGCCCAGAGCCCAGGACAGGGCGGCGACGCCGGCGGCTGGGCCGTGCGGCTGCCGCGGGGCTGACCCGGCCGCTCGGGCCGATCCTGCCGTCGGCCCCTTTCTGTCCCCTCTGGTCCCTCGGCCCCTCCTCAGCCCCTGCGCCCCCTCCACGTGCTGCCTGCTCTGGCGCCAAGCATTGGGGAGCCCCCCCCCCCGCGGCGCCCGGCACGCCCACTGCACTGTGCCCCCCATGGCGCCGCAGCCCCCTCCCCCACGGCTCTGTGTCTGTCTCCCCCTCTGATGGCGCTGCGGACCCCCCCTCACGGCGCTGCGCCCCGCCCCCGACTGCGCTGCGTCCCCCCCACGGCACTGCGGGGCCCCCATGACGGCGCTATGCCCCCCCACTGTGCTGTGTCTCTCCCACGCGGCCAGCTCTGAGCGGGGACCATTTCTGGGTCACCTTTCTTTGTCCTGGTTCTGGATCTGTGCCTGTCACTAGCATGAGTTTTAAAATGTTCTGCAGGTGAAATGCGAGGGGGCGAGGGAGGTCGCGGGCAGGACGGGCCGGTCTCCGGTCCGATGGCTCCCACCCACCCCGCAGGACGTGCCCAGGGGAGGTGCGACTCACCGCCGGCCCCAGGCCCGGGCCGTCAGGGGGTGGGGGGTTCCGCCCAGAAGGGGCACGAAGGAGGCTGTGTGGGCGGCGGGGAGTGCCCTGCCATCCGGGGGTCTCCCCCAGAACTTGCTCTCCCTCCCGACAGGGCGGGCTGTGGGATCACCCAAGGGAAATGACCCGGTGGGTGCAGGAGCCCTGTGCGAGGGCCTTGGTCGGGAGCCTCGGGATCTACTCGACACTGAGACGCCCGCGGGCGCACGCCGCCTCCCCGCCCACGCGCAAGGGCGTCCTCCGAAGCTCAGGGTTCTTGCTGCACGTCAGCCCAGACGTGCGGGGGGCGGGGCGCAGGAGACAACGTGCCACGTCACCCGGGCTCTGTACCCCGAGGCTCCGAGAAAGGGCGTCTGGTCTCTCCCTGCTGGCCACCCAGACTGAACCCACCAGAGGGTGACCTGGCGTGAAGAGGCTCAGAGTGTGAGCCGGGTGCACGAAACTCACTGCAACTCGGTGTGTGTACATGCGTGTGCACGTGTCTTCATGTATATGCCGGTGCGTACATGTGTGTTCATGTGCATGCACGTGCATGTACAGATAGACATGTCATCCCCAGTCCCTTCTTCTGTGTGTGCACATGTGTGTGTGTGCATGTGTCTATGTGCATAGTCTGTGTATGTGTGTACACGTGCATGTGCATGGGAATGTGCGTGCACATGTGTGCATGCATGCATACACGTGTGCACGTATGCATGTGCTTGTCATGCCTGTGCGCACACATGCGTCTGGCATGCGCATGCACGTGTACACACGGGAATGCATGTGCGTGCATGCGCGTGCATGTGGATGTGTGTACATGCATGAACGTGTGTGTTCATGCGCATGCATTGTGTGTACATCCATGTGTGTGCTTGTGCCTGTGTCCTGGTGCATACGTGTACACAATGCTTGCACATGTGTGCACACATGTGTTCATGTGTCTGCATGTGGTTGTGCATGTGCGCGCGCAAGCGTGTACACGCACCCTTGTGCACGCGTGTTCATGTGTGTGCATGCAGATGTGTACATGCATGCACATGCGTGCATGCATGTGCATGTGTGTGTGTGCGCGCGTGCACGTGGATGTGCCTGTGCACCCGTTTTCGTGTGTGGATTGCACGTGCATGTGTGCACATGCGTGTGCCTGCACGCACCCACAGGGGCATGGGCATAAGTCCAGGGCCGAAGGGCATGCTTCCGCCCTGAGCCCGCCACACTGGCAGCCAGATCCTGGCGCCTTCCACACTGCTCTGGGCCTGGAGGCGTCTGCTGCTGGTAGAGAGAAGGCTCAGGAGGACAGGTGTGCCTGCCCGGCTCTTAGGAGGTGCTGTGGGAGCAACATCGAGTCTGAGAACCGACCATGCCACTCAGGGCACCCCTGCTGGACCGAGCTGCGGGATGCTGGCGAGTCACCCAGCCCGGGCTTTGTGGCACGGGCATGGCGTGGGTTCGCGATGGGCACGAGTGTTGAGAGGCTGCTTCTTCCTGCTCCGGGCACATGTACCCCCCTCCCCGGGCTCCCCTCTGGCGCTGCCTCTCCCACCCCCACATGGCAGCTGTAGGTGGTGGTCAGACCAGGGACCCCCAGGTCTCTTTACCCAAGAGTGTGTTTTATCGACTGGTTTTAGGTCACAAGGGGGACTGCCCCTGGGAAGTTGGCCCCCACGACAGTCAGGTGCCCTGTGCTCCAGGAGGCCTGTGTCGACTGTCGGGCACCGGGCTGGGGTTGGGCACCAGGCCTGATGCTGCCTCAGCGGACGAGCTCCTGAGCCCTGAGTCACCTGTGTTTATGGGGACACGTGGCCTAGTCAGGGAGTCACACAGTGGCTCCCCTGGCCTTCATCTGGCCGCCTGCTGCCTGAGAGGCTCTGGTTTTGGGGAACAGCCCCTGCTGCCCTCCTACACAGGCTGTGTCCAGGACCTCGTGGTCATGCTCCAGCCGGAGGAGGGGACACCTGGGCCAAGCACTCAGAGTGCTGGCCTTGCAGGGCCCAGGCCAGCGCCTCTCTCTGCACCTCCTGGCCCTCATGGCGCTGAGACCAAGGTCCGGAGTGCAGGCTCGCTTGCAAAGGGCCCAAGAGCAGCCCTCCCATGGTCACCAGCCTTAATTGTCCTCAGAAGGCACGAGAGCTTCAAGTCTGCTTTTTCTCCAAAGTGTGTTCTCTTATTGTCTCGTAATTAAAAACATCTATTTCTTTCCAGAAGGCAAAGACGCCCCAGATCCATCTCTTTCTCTTCTAAAACATTCTTTTCTTTGAAGATGGAAACCCAAGACGCAGGTGGCGAGACAGCCCTTGCCCGCGGTCTCCTCACTGGGCATCGCGGCCGACCTCCGTGCTGGGCGGCCTCGCAGTGCGTGTGGTCTAGCTCTCCCTTCACCAGGAGGAAGTGGCGTGACAAAGGCCCTGGCTGCAGTGCCCCTGGGTGAGGCCTGGGAGAGCGGCCCAGCACAGGTGCCAGGCTCCCCGCGGGCCTCTCCGCACGGCGAGCTGTCTGGAGGGGACACCAGACCCACGGCCTGGGGAAAAATGCAGTCACACCAGACTTGCTCCTTGGAGGACAACTGAGACTTCGGGCATGGCCCGACCGTCGATGCAGGGAAGGTGACCGACAGGAGAGAAGACGGCTTGCTGGACCAGAGCTGAGCCCCAGGACACGGCTGAGGATGAGGCTCCCGGGCTGAGCAGCACGGGAGCCGGACTCGGAGCTCATGAGCAGTCGGCGGACACTGCTTTGGGCTGCACGAGAGGATGTCCAGGCCTCCCACGAACCGCCTGGCACTTAGCGACTGTTCCTATTAACTTATTCTCTTATTCCTTCTCCAATGAGCATCACGCTAGGTTAGGGTCATGATGGAAAATTACAATAGATTAAAATTAAAACAGAGTAGAAGGAATTCTGACCCAGTCATGGGGTCAAAATTAAGGTAAACGAGAGAGCACAATAATAATACTAGTTCAGACGTGCGACGGGCCTGTTGCTCCCAAGTCAAAGGCACGAGGGATGCTGCTTGGCTCCTGGGAGCGGGGAGCGGAGGCGGGGGCTAAGGGGGCCCTCTGCAGCTCACAGAGGTCCCGGCGGACCGCGGCCCAGCACTCGCCCGCCTCCTGCCCACGCTGCCCTCAGGCTCGCCCCCTTCCTTGCCACCTGTCCCCACCCGGCCACGAGCTCCCCATCCACTTCCTGTCATTCACAGCTCCCCACCCCGACACTGCGGCTCAGGAGCCTGGTCCCGACGGGCTCTGGAGCAGGTGGTGCCAAGGGTGGCGGTGGGGGAGGGGGCAGAGGTCCGGGAGACACCCGAGATTGAAGTTCGTCCATTGGTCACTGAGTAACTTCTCTGTCATTTTAATTTTGCGACAACGACTTCTGGAGGGAGAGGGGGCTTCTGATGGGTGAGGAGCCAAGGCCTGGGCCACAAACAGTGGGAAATGAGCCAGGTCGTGGTACGGCCCTGGCACGGGCAGACAGGCTGCCCTCGCGAGGCGCCACCGAGCAGGGCCAGCGTGCCGAGCCCGGCTGCTGTTCGGTTTAACGACTCCAAACAGTGTTCCCGGGAGCCGGCAATGTCACCGTGTCAGCCCTCTCCAGTGGGTCTCTGGCGGACAGCGCTGGCCCTGGGCAGGAGGAGGCCACCTCTCCCAGGCCCGCCTCCAGGCCACACCTCCTAGTGACACGCAGCACGCTGGACAGACGGCTTTGCTCATCCTTTGCCACGCCCGTCAGCTTGACTGTCCTAAAAGTGTCTGCGTGTCCTGGGTCTGCGGGAAGTGTTGGACGGCTGGGGGTGTGTGCCTTCGCTGGCCTGGCGAGCAGTCGATGGAATGGCAAGGGGGGCCTCGCACACCTTACTGATGGGGGCGGCCACATTACCAGCACGGACACCCTAGAGAGCTTGATGTCGATGGCTGAGCTGGTCCGAGCTGAGAACAACCATCGCAGAGAACGATGCTCCCAGACGGGGGGTCCGGCTGTGCCCCCTGAGGGACGCTTCCAGCCACCCTACCCCACTCAGCAAGCAGGGCTTCAGACGGACACCCGGCTGGCTTCCCGCCTGTCTGCCCCAGCCACCGCCCCAGCCAGGGGCTCCCTGGCACCGCCGCACAGCCGGAGGTCCTGGCAGATTGAAAGTGGTGCTGGGATGGCAGTGCTCACTCGGGTCCCTCTGAGCGTGCTGGCTCCTCCCCCCCCCCCGCCCATTTTGCCATTGTCACTGCGGGGCCAGCTCGCCGGCACACACCCACACCTCAGTGGGCGTTGGGTCCCAAAGCACTCAGACCTCAGAAGGAGCTTTGACCTGTCACGCGGGAGGTCCCAGTTTGCAGCCACGCCTGCCACATGCAGGAGCCTCCGCCTGGGCTCAGAGTCCCTCCCACAACCCGGAGGACACTGACCACCCAGGCTCGAGCTCAAAGGCACGAGCCTTGGGCACATCTCACCGCCCCCTGCAGACATCTGGGCCTCCGTGTGGGGTCCCACACAGGGGACCTCACAGGGCCGGCGACGTGGTCACTTGCCTCCCATGTCCTCGGGGCCCAGCTGGCTCCTCCCAGCACCTGGCCTTGTCCAAACCGCCCTGGGCAAGCAGCCAACACAGGCATTTCTTGAGAGATCCAGGCTATGACAGGCATTCTGCTGGGGTTCAGGTTCCCAGGTTCCTGACCAGTAGCCCCCTCTCAGGGGACAGATCTGTTTGTTCCCATAAGGCAGGGGCTCACCCAGAGACACGTGGCGGGGCCGGGACCCAGCCCAGGACCCAGCCCAGCAGCTCAGGGCGCTGCCTCCCCCGCTGCTCTCCCCGCACCAGAATCTGGAACCCAGAGGTCAGCATGCACGCCTGTCTGCGCCTCCGTGCCCACCCTGCCCCCGGACCCCATGCGCCCGTCTGCTCCGCATGGCCTCGGGCCCTGCAAGAAGGTTCCCGACAAAGGACGAGAGTGTCAGGAAGAGTAAATAAGCAAGGCTGTTCGTGAGGCCGAGGATCTAAGCACCTGACGCTCACACGCCCACCCAGCAAGGACGTGGGGAGGGGCCTCAAGCGTCCCCGCAGAGCGGGGTCCCCCAGTGTCCCCGCCCTGGGCTCAGGGCCCCCAGGGGCCAGCACTCGGCACGCCCAGCAAGGACAGCCTGCTGGGGACGCGGGGCTCGGCCATCCTGAGTGTCACTGGCTCAGCCTCGTCCTGTCGGTTTTCACAGACAGCATGCGGCCGCTCAACCAGCCGTCGTCAGCACTGTGGGTTCCGTTTCTCCGCCGAGGAGCTGACCGCCACAATGTCCACGCGGCGCTGTGACTTCTTGCCGAGCGGGAGGCCCCAGGCCCCCACAGTCTGCCACCCCCGATGGCATCACACAGCAGGCACGCCTGGACTCCCCCATCCGTGCGTGACTCCAAGTGGGCGGGAAATACTCAGAACCGAGCAACTCAAACGCGCAACTGGGACGTTTTCATTGAAGCTTAGTTTTAACATGGCTTTCTCGAAGTGTGCATACATGTGCACACATGTGCACACGCTCCCCTTGTCCTCCCCAACGGGAGGCTGGGGCCCCGCGTCTGCCGGTGGGTCAGTCATCACCGCGTCCCTCGCTGTCCTGTCCCGGCCACCTGTCTCTGGAGGCAGAGCCGCACCGCCGCACACACTGGGCTGGCCGTGGCCTGAGGCTGCCTCAGAACCGCGGGGAGGCACCGCTTCCAACTGGCATTTCGGGGTCACTCAGCCCCCTGGATGACGCTGTTACTTCCTTTTTTGTTAAAATGTAACACAAGTTGAGTGTAACTGCCTTTATTGTCATGGTTAGTTATTTCCCCACGCTTCCTGCTTACTGGCTGACCCTGCCGTCAAACCCTAAATCAATTCCCACCACTCGGAGGAATGACAACAGGAACCCCGCCGCCCGACACCAAGCGAATCGTGTGCTTCTCAAAGCGCACGTGTCTTTGAGAGCAGTTCCTCTCGGCCTCGTCAGGGTCTTATCTGGAGCAGGAGCTCAATACATTTTTGCAAAACGATTTAAATTGAATTGCCTTTAATCAAACCACGTTAGTAACGTCCTAGCACATACACGGGCCGTGTCCGGTTAAGGTCCCCTAAAACCGTCCCCCGAGCCGAGGTCCCC
>JAQQSQ010000364.1:0-14649 GCA_028627145.1 Eidolon dupreanum
CTCTGAAGAAGAGGAAGTGAGATGCTAAGAATTGTGGCTGTTTTTCAAATAAATTTGAGAAACATTTGAACCATTTCAATTTGTGCATGTACAGTTTGATTTAAAAACAACAATGACAGTTATTTTCCCAGATATAGTTAGAAGTATAAATGGCTGTTTCATATATCATTTTATATATTTATTCATATAGTTTATATATATGATTAGACAGGCACTAATTAATCATTAAGTTGATTAATGAATTCTGAGGATAACAAGATGAAAAAATGTTTTATAGAACTACCGATTTTCTTGGAGTCCCACAGAAGTATTCTCACATGCAATTGTGATCATGGATCATCTTCTTTGGAAAAATTACTGTGTAACCAACGACTTGGCCATTCCATTCTGGGAAGCTATGACACCAGGAACTTGGGTCATTCATTCATAAACAAACATATACCCAGCTCCGGTGATAAATCATGCATTTTGCTCACTTATAAGATGATAACTTAGGGCCTTGCCCCTTCCTTAAGAAATTAACAGTCTAGGAGGACTACAAATGCTCGAACTGGTAGTCATAATAAAATACGTAAAGCACAGGAATGAAGGTATAAACTGATTATCCTTGGATTACAAATAATGGTATTATATACTTTTGAGAAGTGGAGATTAGAATGGTGGGCCATTAAGGGAACTTATACCTTCTATAGTTCCTTAGTAAATTTTCCTTTCTCATTTAACTTAACTCAGCAGGAGGATCAACTTTTCCTTGAGGCCTCATCAAGGAGAAGCCCAGAGCCTTCAGTATCATGATTCAACCTGTCGAGTCCCACGTCCCTTTCTGCTCTCACCATCCAGCCTACACCAATCCATTGTCATACATGAAGACTTTGCCCGGGAGCACCATTTTGTCTGTGGGTGGGTGCTGGTCCTCAGTAATCCTTTCTCCTACAGGAGAAGTTGACAAAGACTCCTCGATGCCTGAGCATGTATAGTCCACACAAATGGTCTCAGGAAATGTCTTGGGTTCCCCTTCCTATTTCATCCAGCTGTCGTGGTCAGTTTGAATCTTAAGTCTCTGGGTTCTAGCGATCAGTCTGTGCTGTAGGACGTGTCTTACCTCCCTGTACCTAGCATGTCATCCATCTCCTGCATTCTCCACTTCTGTCCAGTCTCTTTTTCCTCTCTTCATGTTAGTGAAGTCATGGCAAATCTATTTTTACTAAATTCACTATTCAGTCTTGGGTTTTCCAAATTCTCAAATCTGGTTTATATGATCCCAGCTGAAGCTATACCACAACACTTAATCAAATACTTATCAAAGGAATTGTTGAAACTATGAGTACCTGTTTTCTGATTTCGGTTTTCATACTGAGTTAGCTAAGACCCCACAAAAGATTTACTACTTTTATCCATTTGAAAATATTTTTAAAAACATCATTTAATTGAACCAAATTAGTTATTAATTTAGTCTCTTTAGGAAAAAGTTATAAAACTATATGAAAATTTTTCTTACAATCCTAACCTATTATGTGACTCAATGTTGTGCTATTCTAAGAGTGAAAATCATTTAAATCTGGCTCTTCGTAAATTTTAATGAAATTCAGTGTTTTCTAGTCACTACTTTTATAAATTTTTACGATCTCTAGAGCAAGACAGTGTCCACATAATGGGGAGATTTTGGTCTAACAATAATCTGCTTTTTCTTAAAACTCCCTTTACCGTGAGATGTCCTCTAATCAGCCCACTGTTCTTAATTCCTGTGAAATCCTAATCTTTCTGGCAATTTCAGCGTAACATTTTGAGATGTTTTTAAAACTTTATTCGCGTATACTTGGTATAAAAGGCCGCCTGTGTTTAACGTTATACAACTTGCTGAGGTCGGATATATACTTACACCTGCAATAACCATCACCACAATCAAGGTAATAAACATAATTATCACCTCTACTAGTTGTCTTGTGCCCCTTTGCTTTTCTTTCTATTTCTTTCTTTTTTTTTTTTTTTGTAATACTAACACTTAGTATAAAATACATCCTGTTGCAATTTTAAGTGCACGGCCCTGCGTTGCTCACTATAGTCTCCGTGTCGCACGGTGCATCTCCAGGACTTTTTCATCTCGTGTAATCGAAACTTTACACCCACCGAACGCCAGCCCTCCACCCCGTGACCCCCCAGCCCCGGGGGCAGCCGCCGTTCTGTTTTCTGCTTCTGTAAGTTTGTTTTAGATTCCTCATATAAGTGGCATCATGCAAGTTGTGCGCTTCTATAATGGACTTACTTCACTTAGCATGATGTCTTCCAGGTCTACCTGGCTTATTGCAGTGGTACGGTACTCTATTTTTCTAATACTGAATAACATTCCTGTATATGTGTGTGTTGTGTGTTCTGTTTTTAATTTTTTTGAGGAATCTCCACACGGTTTTACGTAGTGACTGTACCATTTTACCTTTCCACCAGCATTGCACAAGGGGTCCAGTTTCTCCACGTCCTTGCCAAACTTGTTATCTTTTGGGGTTTTTTTTTTGACAGTCATCCTAACAAGGACGAGGTGATATTTCACTGTGGTTTTGATTTGCATTTCCTTGGCGATTAGTGATGTCAAGCATTTTTTTATATACCCGTTGGTCATTTGTATGTCTTCTTTGGAGAAACGTATAGTCAAGTACTTTGCCCATTTTTGCTGATGTTTTCTATTGAGTTGTATGAGTTTCTTAGATGTTTTTGGAAATTGACCTCTTTAAATATTTCCTTTCATTCCCTGCGTTGCCTTTTCACTCTGTTGTCTGTTTCCTTTGCTGAAAGAAAAGGCAGCCTTTTAGTCTCATGTAGTCCTGTTTGCCTATTTTGGCTTTTGTCTCCTGTGCTTTTATCACTTTTTATAGTTGGATTTACATCACCGCTTACCCACCTACACTGCCTAGGAGAAAGTCAGTCTGGTGTTCTTTTGTCCTATGATTATTCTTCTCTTTATTTTGCTGGCTTCCTTTTTCCCTTCTCCCCTCCAAATCCAGATCACTTTCAAATGTCTTCAGTTTTCTTCTCATCTTTCTTTTCAGTCTTATGTTCACTGAACTAAGTTAATACCCCATCATCACTTACAACTAGTGTACACATTTTACTAAGTGTATCCACATACTTCTGTTGTTTTTTGGTTGATTTCTTAGGTACCCACCTGGGCTTGCCAGGAATATCCCTCTGCAGCATGCTCTTCTTCCACCTCCAAGTCTGTAAGAAATCCAGGAAATGATTCGGTCGTGGGAGGTCTTCCCTCCTTCCAAAGGTTGAACTGAGTTAGAACGGGAGGAATGTCATCTCTCCACCCGCACCACAGTCTGGGTATCCCCCGGGGAGCAGAACCTCATTTGTTGCTGTGAAGACGCCTGCCCTAGGTTTGAGAACCACAGTTTCAGCTCTTTTAGTTTTCAATTACTATTATTATTTTTAATTTTTTTAGGTGAAGCAACCCTTGGTTGACCTCACAGATTGCAAGCACCTTGTCAACTTACAATCCCTTATTATTATTTTTTTTTAATTTTTATGCCTATAGCACCTGGTCTTCCTAGGTGGTCTCCCATCCAAGTACTAACCAGGCCCGACCCTGCTTAGCTTCCGAGATCAGACAGGATCGGGCTTGTTCAGGGTAGCATGGCCGTAGACTAGTTTTCAATTCTGGTGTTCAGTTATCAGCCCCAAGCATAATGCCACACCAGGACCAGCTGGGGTCCTCAGAGTTCCGAACCCCAAGGATGTGATGTGGCGAATACCTCCCTGTGAGCCTAAGGCTCTTGGGTAGGGTAAGGTAAGACTCAACTGTACTATGAGCGGCAGCACAGGAAGGCATTTCAGAAGCTGGTCTCTAGATTTCATAGAAATAAAAATCATTTAAATAATGAACCTTAGTGTGAACGTTAATGATAGCTTACCTTGGCATCATAGTTTCTCTTCATCAATGGACTGCTATGGTCTCTAAAACGAAAGAATTGAAAGTATTGGGGATATTGAGTTCATCCACTATTCATTAGTTCCTTCAACATCCCCCCTCTCAATGTCCACATCTCTTAAAACATCACCTTTGAGCTCATTCTCTTTCCTGCTTTTGAAGGAAGAATTTCTTTTTCTGGCCAAGGCTAAGCCTTTCACCTGAATAACCTTAACATCTTTGTAAAGTGAAGACAAAACAGAACCTAGGAAAGAGTTTTATGAGGTTTACACAAGGTGATACATGTCAAGTACTTAGCTCCGTGCACATGCATTGACTTAACAGGTATTTATTAAGCACCTACTGTGTGCCAGGACTTCTCTAGACACTAGAAAGAATAGCAGCCCAGCAGGTAAATTTCCTCCTTATATACTATTCTAGTCACTAAGCACTCAACAGTAAGTGATCAATAATTTTAGCCTCCAATTTTAATATGTTTTATGTTATATTAATAAAGTACAAGATTTTAGATGAAGAAGCGAACTACCTTGCTCCTTGAGGAATGTGACATTTACTATATACTCCTTAGTGAAGCACAGAGAGATAATTCACTTAAATCCTAGCTTGTTTCATATACACAGTGACAAAGTAAGCATTTATCGAATGGCCATTTTAAAAAGGCAACAAATTGATTCAGTTTCCTTAATAAAGAAAATGTCAATTCAATTAAAAAGTCATCAGGCAAATAAAAGAAACAACCCAAAAGTAACCTTCATTTTTAATACCATAATAGTGAACATTTTCTTTTAAAGTGTAAAAATTTAAGTACTTAACTGGTTAGTACTTAGCTTAGTTAGTGCATATTTTTACATACGGTGGAAAGCATGCATTTAATTATCAAACATGAGGAGAAAAATTGTTAATTCCTAAAACCCTTCCAGCTTTTGGCAAAGATAGAGTAACCGGACATCAAAATACCTTCTACCTGAAACAACAACAGAAAAACAAACAGACAAAAAATATGAAACACCAACTTTCAAAACACTGAACTTTAGGCAGTGAAGGACAGTGATTCCTCAGAGACACAGCAAATAAGTCGAGCCCTGCCGTTGAGCCAGTTTATTGCTTGAGCGAGTGTCCCCAGCATAGTGTAGAAAGAAGAGAGACACAGGCAGAGCCCAGGGGACTCTCTGAGATGTGGAGACAGCACTGAGTGTCCAGGTGGGGTAAGGTGGCTAGAATCTGCAAAGCAAAATAGAAAGAAGGTGATTACTGCTCAAAAGGAAAAACCTTGAGATTTGCAGAGGGTCTCCTTCTGCTAATTGGTAGAGAACTGAGCAGCTTCCATGTGCAAGAAAACCATCAGGGGCAGGGGAAGAACCATCTGGAAGGATGAGAGGAAATAGCCCCTGGTGCTCACACCACGACCAGGGTTATATGTTTGCACCCGCTAGCCATGCTGGGAAACCCCGTAATTCGCAGGACATTGTTTAGAGTCCTCTGAAGTGCCTGCCTCGGCAGTGCAGAGTAACTAGCTCCACACTAAAGGCTATTATGTTACCCATGGTAAATTCGAGACTCAAATGTATCAAATTGCCTCCATGTAACTGTGCCCAGAACAGAGCGTAAGATATTTGTCGGAATACAAAGACACCCAGAGCACAATGATTCACATTCAGAGATCACCACACGTTCAGGGGACCAGAAATCAGGTCCACTGAGGACAAACATCAATCAGTTGAAACTGCCACAGATGCTAGAATCAGGACATCAAAACAGTTTTTATATGTGTATTCCATGCATTCAAAACGTTAAGTACAGACATGGAAGCCATTAAAAAAAGGCCCAGATGAAATTTCTGGAAGTGTTGTACTTACTTATCAGTGTCTAAGGTATACTCAGCGGGGTCGATGGTAGATTAGACATCGCAGAAGAAAAGGCTGGTTGGGTTGACAACACCAATAGAAATGATCCAAAAAGAAACACAAAGAGAGGGAAACTAATTTTAAAAAATGAGAAAAGAATCCATGAGCTTTGGGACAATGTCAACATAAAATTGATATACACTTAATTGTAGTCACTGAAGAAGAAGAGATAGTGGAGAAGAGCAATATTTTAAAGAAATTAATGGCTGTAAATTTTCAAGATTTGTGGGAAACTGTAAATCCACAGATTGGAGACCCAGTGAACCCAAAGCATAAGACCACGAGGAACAAGAAAATCAAGTCGTTTAGCACCAGTGACAAAGAGAAAATCTGTAAGGGAATCAGAGGGCGGGGGGGAAAAAAGACACTATATACACAAAGAAACAACAATAAAGAATACCATAGATTTTTTTTGTGAGAAACAATGCAAGTGAGAGGACAGTGGAGCAAAAATGTCTTTCAAAAATGAGGGCAAAATAAAGATCTGTTAGGCATGTAAACAGTTGAAAGGATTCATCACCAAAAGAACCATGTTACAGGAAATATTAAAGGAAGTCTTTCAGACAGAAGGAAAGTAATACCAGATGGAAGTACAGACCTACACAAAGTGAGGGGCAGTAACTATACGTTTGGAGCATGCTCATGAAAAATTGTCTTTTGTCATCTGCCACCCATAAGACTGAAGCAAAGGAACAATGTAGCAAAGCCACAGCCTTCAGCAAGCTCACCCCAGGGCTGTCCTAGCAGACAACCAAGATTTTTGAATCCTGACTCAAGATTGTTTTATTGTCTCACTTTTTGTGCTATTTGTAACGCAGGCAAACATGCGGCAAAGTCAAGTTCTTTAAATGATACAAATAATGAACGTCCATCTACCTATGTGGAATTTTGTATTATCTTCATGTATTATGTTTTTAAGCTGTCAACTCAAAAGTATGAATGAACTGGTTTCCTGTTATACAGACAGATTTAAGATAAAACACATTATAAAGCTTGGAAATATCAAGTCTACTAAAACTTGCTGTTTTTTTGTGGAAAGAAACTGCCCACTGAAAGCAGTAGAACTTGAAGAAAGAAGAAGGGAAACTTAACTACACAAAACGCATTCAGCAGAGGTCTTGGCATTGAGCCTTTACAAATAATCTTTGCTGTCCATCACAATATATAAGAATAAAAGTTTGATCTCAAACAACATGCTTCCTCAGTTTTAGCCCCTAAAGGGAAAATTTGAGCCTGCATGTGTGGAGTGTCTTTCACTTAGATCTCCTAAATAATGTCAACATAAAAAAATAAAATCTGCTCTTATGGAAAAGAGCAAAGATATTTTTATCACACATAGAGGACACACTTGAGCCTTACTTTTTAAAGGTCTCACCCAAGAGTGTCCCAGGGGAGTGAATAAAGTTAACTCATCTCTTCTGGGAAGGCAGATCCTGGCAATGTTGGGAGTTTTGGTTTTCCAAAACTGACCTCAACCTATGTTTCTGTATTTTTCAGCATTTTTCAACGTTCGTGTTTTTCCGTCTCCAAGACATAACCGTGCAGATAATTTTTTTAAAGTTAAATGTGACATTGTAAAATTATTTCCTGAAAATTTTAGTTAAACACACATGCTTTACTATAATTACATTTATTTAAAAACTTAAGGGTACAGGAAAGTAGAATATAAAGACTAAAATATGGTGTGAATCCCAGGAGTTGGAAAGCCATGATCACTGGTGTACAGGTTGGATCATTTTTCATTAAAGTTAATCCTTTAACAGTAGATTTCAGGCTGCTTTGTAGACGTATTCATCATTGGTTTAATTGGCCGTTTTTAAAGGTGATATAGCAAAATTTAAAGGTTATTATTCCCTTAGTAACTATACAGGATAGCATCTATTTCGTGGCCATTCCACTGAAATTTAAAGCATAAAGGAGTGTAGTTTTAAGATTATGTAAATAATACGAGGATCAAATTAACTAGAAGTCCAGTAGGAAATAAATATGATACTTCAAATGATAGAAAAATGAGTTATTTCTTTATTAAATGTGTGACAAGGGTATTAATATCCGTTGGGTGCTGGCCTCCTTCCAAACATAGCTCAGGCTAATTTTTCATGGAAAACATCTCATTTAGTCCTCACCTCAATCTTATGAAATAAGTATTATAAACCCATTTTCTAGATGATGAAACTGATACTTAGATTCAATACCTTATTCTCGGCCTGTGGCTAGTAGGTCCCGTGGCTGTGATGAAACTCGGGTCTGTCTGAACGTCAAATTCTTCTTTGATTCCACAGCGACGCCCTCTGCTTCTCAAATTTAGCATCTTGGTAAATCAGATTATTCCCCCTTGACCATCCTGTCATTTGGGCCCGAATTCCACTTTTCATAGGAACGGTAGAATTAATCACGTGGGTGTCTTTCTTTTAGGAATTACAGTTTGAGAGACTGACGCGAGAGCTGGAGGCAGAACGCCAGATCGTCGCCAGCCAGCTGGAGCGATGCAAGCTGGGGTCGGAGACCGGCAGCATGAGCAGCATCAGGTACTGGGCGCCCCGCCTCTTCCACTTCCGCGCTCCGCGTTGCCATGGCAGCAAATCGTGCTGTGTCTCTTCTCCTTACGAAGCCTGGCGGTGGGGTTGGAACGTTCGTTCAGATGTGGGGAAGGGATCGTCCCCGACCTGACATGAGATGTTCAAACGGTGTTCAGAATGGCCTGGTTGGCACTTGAAACTCTTTTAACAACATTAACACCAGCCCCAAAGCAAATGATGCATAATTTTCCACGTAGGAAGGTTGTGCATCCAGTCTGCTTGGTGGCAATCAAATGTCACAGCATAGTGTTTCAGTTTGGATTTTTTTTTTTTTCCTAAATGAGCCAGAGTTGTAGGTTCTGGAAATGAAAGACAGAACATTTTGATGTGACTTATATTGTTTCCTAATATATCATGGTAAATTATAAAATTGCTCCTCGGGTAGCAACTACACATGCAGTTCCCATGTGGAAAAATATTTCACATCCATAGATAGAATGACGATTCAATTACGGATTGGTTTGAGATGATTAAATATTTTAAAACAGAACAAAACAAAATATAGTCATTTGACCACAGAATAATTTATCCACCTTAGGATCGTTTTCATATTTAAAAATCTAAGTGAGTGTGTGAAAAAAACGTAAATAAAACTTTATAAGTCAACTTTCATTTCTCAGAAATGCATTATACTTTCCTGTCATCTTGTTCTATGTTTGTTTTTGACACTACATTTTTAGGGAAGTGTCTTTTAAAGAAACTGTAGTCACTGTTGCAAATAAGCTCCAACAGTATAGCAACTTAACACAGTAGAAGTCTGTTTCTCATTCATACAACAGATAGAAGTGGTAGGTCCTGGTCATGGGCTTCTTTGCTTCTCCTCAACACAGCGAGTAAGGACCCAACTTCTCTCTTGAGAGCCCTGCCATCCCCTGTGGTCTCATTGTCACCTACCTCACTGTACCCACAGCCCATTGGTGAGAACCACTCACCTGCCCCTCCTAGATGGGAGGGGGGAGGAATTCCTAGTCCTGGGGTCTTCAGCCATTCTCCTCCAGAAGCAGGAGCATGAGTTGGGTGGGCTCCTAACTACCTGTGTCACAAATGACTTAAAATATCGTGCTCTAAAGTATTCATCATTGTGCTCTAAAGTATTCATCATTGTGAGAGTAATTTTGTAGTTGGAATGTTTCTTTGGTGGGGAATCTGCCATTAGTCTTTTACCATTGTTCTTTTCTTTGTGGAGTACTGGTAAACCTGTCCATCAAAATCATTGCAAGTTTGTTGTTAGACAGTCACTTACTTGGATGAATACCCTTTACCGTTGCAAAGCCTTATTTAGAATATGTGGAAGCATATCCACTTCTGTATGCAAGTACTTCTGCTGTAAGAGGTGGCAAGTAGGTATATTGTCATCTCTTAAACTCATCAGAGACTACTCAGAACACCTAAATTAATGGAATCAGGATGGACAAGAAAAAGTGAATTGTGTCCACTCAAAATTGTATTTAGAAGGTTGACTGGTGGAAGGTGGTCGGTCAGTCTAAGGTAGGGAGAAACATAGTATTTCTCTGTATTTGTATTATTTCATATACATATTGGAAGAAACTTTTGTTATTGTTGAATACCTCCCCTGAAGCTAAGCCTGTTGGGTTTTTTGGGGTTATAAGCACCGCTGAATTAATATCTATTTCGCTTTGAAATCAGTTGTTTCCCTATTGGTTGGATTACCTTTTCAATTTACATCTCTAATCTTTCTATGTGATATTTTAGCATGCGGTACCTCTTTCATTTTGTTTTGCCTGCCCCTAGTCCCTGGTAGGAGCAGGTCTGGGGGACCATGTTGTGTCCTGTGCCTTAATTCTCACTTCTGATTGGATCAGAAATGGATATTTGACCCAAGGGTGATTCATTCAGTGACCAGCCTTTAAGATACTGGCTCTCTTCATCCTGAGAATGTGAAATAAGTGACACTGTCCACTGGTAGGCACTAGGGGGTGGTGGCCATGTAGATTGTGTGCCAGTAGAGTAATCTGTGTGGGCAGAGAACAGCCCAGAAGACTGGGACCATTTTGTTCCTGAAGATCGAAGAGACCAGTTTAGTTATTAGTACTGGCTGCATTACAGATGTGGCATCTATAGAATTACCTTTTAAATTCTTAAAACCTTTCTTCCTCCCACATTCGATTGGATGGGAGTTGATTTCTTAAGTCCCAAGTGTCTTGGATAGAACATATCTGCGAGCTGCCAAATTAGATATAAAAATCCCATGAAAACGTTTAGTGCTTTACACTATACCTTGTATTCCCTAGCTCACAGCTCATGATACGCACTCAATAATTTTGTTAAATGTGTATTAAATAATAGTGTTAAGTGCAGGCGACATTGCCTAATTATTTCCCCCCGCCATATACCTCTATAATTTCAACCTTCATCAAGCTTAATTATTTTATACTTTGGAAATCTCTAATATGCGAATCTGCATTTGAATAATACAAGCAATTTACTGATATTTCACCGGAGAAAATCAGATACACAGCTTTTACTGTTCTTTTTTTTTTTTTTTTTTTTTTTTTGTCTTAACCTAGTTGTTTGCTCAGCTTCAAAAATGCACCTTTGGAAATTTAAATCTTTATTAAGGATGAAAGACTAACCTATTTAGCACATCAAAAGGGTATTTAAAAATAAAGTAAAAAACAGAATATAAACAGTTTTTGAAAAAGGAGGACACGTAAAGAAGTCTGCGATAATTTAAATGTTTCGTACTTCTTGGGGATATTAGGGATGGGTAAGAGAGTTTCTTAGAGGAATTGAAATAAAGTCAGATATTTTCAGGTTTTTTTTTATGTAAGTGGTAAAAATGACTGAGAAGTGTAGTTTGGTTTTCTTCTGCCTTTACTGATGGTAGGGAATTGTTCCAGCTATACCCTAGCACCTCCTTCTCTGTAGTCACATTGATAGTTTAAACTTATTGAAAATCAGTTATCGGTATGCGTTTATAACAGTCAACTTTATAATAGTCAACCGCATCATGAATGAGAACACCGAGAATTTGGAGAAGGAAGAATCTGGAGATGTCTCCTTCTGCGTCCTAGTATCTGCGATAGAAGTAGCTATGAATGGGACCATTGTGATCTCTCTAGCTCTTTATAGACGTTTCTAAACACTCAGTTGCATATCATAGCTTCCAGAATTCAGATCAATTAGTGGTTGTTTAATCGTTACCATTTTCTGCAAAGGAATTATTGATGCTCCTCATGGCAGCTACAGGTTCACCCCTGTACCTTATCTCCTTCCTGTTTTGGTTCTCCTCACTCTGTTTCCAGGCCAGACCTTTTCCAAGCTGTTGACTTCTTCTTCCTTCCTACAACTAGAAAGTCTGATTTCATACCTTCTCTCTGATTCCTCAGAAACATCCAGACCCGAGGCAAGAACATTATTTAAACAGATGATGCCTTTCATTTAGGGTAGCTGTCAAATATCTCTTGCTAACAACCCATTCCCACCCTCTGGCCTGTGTGATTACTCAACTCGCCCCTGTCCCACAGGCCAAAGCCTGTGAACAAAGTTTTGGTCTGGCTGCCCTCAGAGCCATCCAGTCTTCTCCTAGGCTGGGGGCCCTGGGTTGTTGCTGTAAGTTCTGTGCTCTTGAAGACCTGTGCCCTTGCCCTTGACACACTCATCCTTCTGCCTGCAACCTGCACAAATCCATCCTCCATGTGGTGTGAGATCGAGTTGCGTGATTCTTAAATCAGAACCGTTTCTGTGAGAGACCTTTCCCACTTCCGCAGTTCCGCAGATACACCTCTCTTTTCCATTTCAGTGCCTAGGACTGACTGATCCCTTCCATCTAGAATACCCTCCCCGTTTTGCCTGGTCACCTCCTCCCCTGGATCCAGATACTCAGCTCATGGCTCACATCCTTGTGACTGCCTTCTTGACAAGTCCAAATTGGGCCAGCTGTCCATTCCTTGGGAGTCATTAGAACTTAACGAGCATTAGAGATTAGACTCTGATGGCCCTTCTAAGAGTTCTCTGCCACAGTACGTTTTAACCTTCAGCCAGAGGTTGTGTGGGGATTTCTCAAGTGCTATTGAAATTTTAAGGACACCCAAATTGATGTCTGCTCATATCCCTTGATTCCCATAATGGAACATAATGGAAGAGAAATTGAATTTTAATCACGGTTGGACCTATCTTATAAATTCCACCTAAAGAAGACCTGACTCTTGGAAGACTGATGATGATGACAATGGAGATGATTATGAAGATGATTTATAACAATGGTCTAGAGCTCAGAAACAAGGAAAGTCAAAAATTCAATGCTAGAGAGAGTCGACACATGATAAATTATTTCTTGCTGGATTTCAAGGTGGAGGGAGCTGGGTGGGTAGCAATGTATGACTTTGAGAGGCTCATAATGATCCCTGACTTAAATCCAGTGAGGAGGAGAAGACCTCAGTCCTATGACCAAAAGGAACTGATTGTAGCTCACAACCTGAATGAACTTGGAAGAAGATTATCCCCCAGAACCTCTAGAAAGGAAGATAGACCAGCAGAAACTGTGATGACAACCTTGTAAGACCCTGAACAGAGAACCCAGTCATGTGATGCCAAAACTTTACAAAACCTACAAAACTGTTAGCTAAAAAAAAAAAAAAATGGGCATTGGTTTAAGATATTCAGTTCATGTTAACTGGTTATGCAGTAATAGAAAACAAATTCAATGCTATTCAATTGGTTGTATTAAGTATATATTACAGCAAGCTGAATTATGAAAATTTTTAGAGAAAACAAATGTTATTCTGTGACCATCTGTATTCCATTCAGAAGTTTAATGTGTATACCCAATTATATTTTTCATGCATATACATATGCATTTGGATTCACATATTAAAATAACCTGTAATTTTGATTCTAAGAGGTGGAGGTATTTGGATGTGGAGTCATTATTTAATGTAGAATAAGGATAACTAACATTTTTAGCCTCACCATTTTTGTAATGTAGATACCCAAGACTCTGATTGAGTTATATATATATTTAAAAAGACAAAATGTAATGTATGTGTGTATATATATATATTTGCTTGTTCCACATAAGATGTTCTTTCTTTTCTGCAGATGAACTATTGAATTTCTTGAAAACACGTTTTCATGAAAATCTGCCGTATTTTGGAGAGTAGGGAACAAAAGGAACTATGTTATAAATGTTAACAAAGGTTATTCTCTTTATTAACTAATATCCGTGGGCTCAGATGCCGACAATTCTATAAATAGTCTACAAATCTTTTCCACACCTACAAAGAAGTCAGGTTTATTTTAAAGAAAATGCTGATTTCTGGTTAAATTAGTTAGTGGTGAAGAAACACAAGTCAAGTAGTCATATACTTTTATGTCAGAATGAAAAGTATCTATTTAAAAGCATGATCACTGAACTTTCTTAAGAAAATAAATCATATATGAAAAAATTGTTTCCCAAAGTTGGACATTTTGTGCATTTTTTCATTATCCTGTAGGATATGCTATTGAAACAAGTAGAGAGTGACATTTATTCCTTTTGAATAAAGAAGAAATACATTTTCCAAAATATTTCATTTTGGAAACTAGACATCTTAGATCATTGAATAATTACTTTTAATGTTTTAAGCAATTTTTATGTAGCTTTTTCTGTGCATACACATATTTCCACAGTCATCTAGCCAAAGGTTAAAAATCACTCACAGTCATATCTTTACCACCATCAAATGTGTTTTAGAATGTAGCAAAAAAAAAAAAAAAAAGCTTTGAATCACTTTAATTGATTTTTTAGGAATTTTATTTTTTCTTTAAATACATATTAAAATTTAAAATTAGACATTCAGAGAAAAGGGCTTGCGTGGACAAAGCAAGAAGACAAGACAGCCATTTGCAAATCAAGGGGAGAGGCTTCAGGAGAAACTAACCCTGCTGACACCTTGATCTTGGACTTACAGCCTCCAGAATATAAGAAAATAAATTTCTGTTGTTTAAAATAAGTAAATAAATAAAGAGAAGAATAAATTAAAAAGATAAAATTAGAGAATAGCCGTTGGTTCCCATGATGATTTCTCACGTGGCTAAAATATTACTCTTTCAACAAAGTTATACCAGTTTATTTAGACAAGACAGTTTACTGAATTGGTAATCAGGATTAAAATTGTAGTGGTATTTTTGGAGTCTTTTGGAATGACTGCTTCATTATCAAAACAGGAAAAATAACAAAATAGAAGACTATAGACAGATTTTGGCATTGTTTTCCGCATCGCCAATTTTTCTAATGGGT
>JAQQSQ010000365.1:0-14649 GCA_028627145.1 Eidolon dupreanum
ATCTCATTGTCTGACAGAGTGCCCGACATGTGATAAACATCCAATAAATATTTGTTGAATAAAGGAGTGAATGATTTTATCAATCTGTCATGAATACGTCCAGAGAAGAAGAGTGGCAGCTGAAGCGATTCCTTTCACTCTATGTTCAGGATAATAGTGTTGAACTGTGATTTTGCTCAAGCATTCGATTTTTTTTACAACATTAAAAGAAATGCATTTTCTTTTTTGTCCCCCAATAGTGATGGTCACACTGAAGTGAATTATTTTATCAACATCTGTGAGTAGAAATCACTTCCCTCCAGGACCCCCACCATATCTATACTTCCCTTGTTTTACACTGGCCACACCTTAGTGAGTGACACTCTCGTTTACAGGTATATCTCCCCTAACATGATTTTTTCTTGTTTTGGTATCCCTGACACTCCACAAAGCATGCTGGTGCAAGGTAGATGTTGCAAATATTTGTTGAATGAGTGTATTAAAGATGAAGAATAAATCAATATAAGAAATATTGAGTTTTCAGAGTGATTAACTCAATGCATTAAAGTTGATGAGATACCCTGTACTCAGGACCATTAGACACATCATTAGAAAATTCACATTCTTGATATTCCTCTGTGACTTTAAGCAGGTGGCTGTACCTCTCCAAGCCCTGGTTTTGTCATTTATATGGAGTAATTGACCTTTACAGGTCCTCTCATTCTGGGCCCTATTCTGCTTGGTGAAAGAGTTTTTTGTGTTTATACAAACTAGGATCTTTTAATTTATTACAAATTTATGTACTTATTAGCTCAACAAATATAGTTAAATGAACTTTACAATAATACATATAAAATACTTAAAACAGGGCCTGACAAATAATAAGCACTCAATAAAAATTAACATCTTGCTTTTATTATTATTACAATGTATCATATACAGTGCAGATTAAAATAGGCATAATCACTATCCTCATGGAGCTCAGAGTCTAGTGGGAAAAACAAATGTTCAATAAATAAATATACAAATAAATTTAAATTGTCATAAGTACTATGATGAGGATGTACAAAGTATGAGAAATGAATTTCCATCCTTCATTAAAATTCAAAAGAAGAGATCTTCATCTCAATTTAATATTACGACATAACCAAGGAGGTTTTTTGTCATTGTTAAATGAGTTGTAAAGTGCTAGTTAAAGAATTTCCGATATACTCAGTAAATGTTAATCTCTCTTTACTGTTTAAATTTAGAAAAAACTCCTGTGCCAAGACATTAAAATTACGCAAACTTAAATGCCTGTTCTTCAATACATCTTTCTATATTTTCCAATAAACTTTGTTTTAATTGATAATAGAAGTAATATTTAGATTATCAAATAAAAAATGTAATATTTAAGTTGAGAGAAATTCATACTTATTAGTTTATGATCACTTATGTGTCCATTAGTTAGTAAATTTTCCTTGATTAAAAACAGCTGTATCTTTATTAGCAGCATACCATAGTCCAAACTCTGCTACTATTCACATGATTGAAGACTTCAGTGGAAGCAAAAATTTTTTTGAAATATACAGTGTTGTTATATTCATCCACAATATCTCCTGAGGCTGCCCTCAGAGTAATATTTTTCTACAACCTACAGATATTATTAAATATAATACATTATAACCTATTTGGACTTTCTTTGTAAATCTCATTCAATATAATAAAATAATGTTATGAAATTATCCTGAATATTTTATTTTCCAAAATTTTCCTAATATTCCATAAACATATTCTGTGTATTCATGCCACATGGATGAAATGGTGTTTCTTACCGTTTTTAAACCTCTCAATGCCTAACAATTGGGGTATCTCTATTTGCCATTCCTAGATAAAAATGTATTCATCATAAAATCAATGAATATTTATTATTAAATTAATTTCTAATGGACAATAATATATTTTCAACTATTATCCTGACCTTGGAATTTGGAATCAGAAAGTCTGATTCCTTTCTCTTTTTAAAATCTATTTATAACTGAAATAGAAATTTATATCTTTATTATTCTTTTAAAAGGAAGGCTTTGAGGTAGCTTACAGTGAAAGCTATATAAAATAGAGTGACAAAATAGAGCTTGAAGGAGGGGAAGGTTAAATAACTGTCAAGGTCAAACAACTAATAACTCGCAGACCACATCCCTGTATAAGCCCCAGTCCCCTTTGTATACTGAGAAAAGTAATTAGGTCTGCCACAGAAGGGGTTGTACTCAATTTGGAGAAATTACTACCTTATAGATTAAATATTTAGAGACATATATTTACAGATTTACAAATAACTAGTGATATTTCATATCTAATGCTTAATTTACAATGCTAAACAAATATTAAAAGCCAGGAATATTTTTCTTTTATTTCACAGTTTTATCAACTCTGTCCAGACCAAAATACTCTTAATATTTTTTCTTAATTTTTTTTCTCTATTTCAAGTTGGAACTATCCTGGAGATTTTTTTTCCCTTTAATATAGTTAATAAATCTCCTATGAAACTTAGAGATTACAGAATGCTGTTTTCTCATAGAAAGGCTTACTGGTATTGGTGTCAATAAAATATTTATCAAATATAATATATATCCTTTCAGAATTTTGATTTATGTGCCTGTTTAAAATATAAGGAAGACCTATAATAAATGGATGACGAGAGACAGATAAATAGATAGACAAATAGATGGATAGATAGCTAGATGATGATAGCTTATTTCAAACAACTGTATATTTTAAGATTTTATGGTACACCTTATTCTTCTCAAAGTCAGATGGCAAACAATATAATCTATGATAACCTAGAGTAAATGCATGTCATTGATTACTCAATGCATGAACAGATCCAGCTGGCTCTGCCTATCAGGCTAAGAATAATATAAATTTAGTACTGAAGGATCTGCAAGTCTCTAGTGATTAATAGTTTCAAACGTTATACAAACAAATATGGGTCTGGGTAAAACACACATGCTGCCTTGTGATTGTACGTACATATTTTGAATTTCCAGCTAGAAATCAATATCTTTGAGGCAGAGACCATTTTTACTGAGAAACTGGAAAGGGCTTGATATCCTTCCTTGGCACTTAGCTCAATGACAGGCAGTTCTTCAGAGGTGCTTGTAACTACTTACTCACAAAATAATAGTGTTTTCCGTGTTGGAACTCATTTAATTATCACAAAAATCCTGTGAAATAGATTCTATTATTATTATCCTCATTTTATAGTTATGGAAACTGGGGCACAGAGAAGTTAGGTATCTCACAGAGAGTACATGAGATGGAGCTGGGATTCAAATGCAGTCAGGTTTGTTCCAGTCTTGTATTCTCAACTACTCTTCAGTTCTTCCTTAGCTAAAAGACATAAAAGTAATGACTGTAATAACATGTTTGTTTCTTGGATTTAAATATGAATGCTACAAGAAGGTTCTAAAATTGAAGATGGTTTATCTTTACAATAAAGGTCTAAGTTTTAAGTTCAAATTTGAATGAATGACTATCATGTTTTGGAAATTGTTAGCGTGACCTGGCTGTTTACCCAACATAGGAAAAGTGATGGAGAAAGGCTGAAGCTGGCACCAGGAAGAGCCAGCAAAGTAGGACAGAAGCTGGGAAGCAGCTCTTGATAACAATAGGTTTATCAGGCAGAAGCTAGACCATGGGAGAGGGTTCGTCATTTGTTTTTTTTTTTTTTTTCAGAGAAACTGTGGCAGCAGGGCTACAAGAAGCAGCAAGTTGATATCAAGTGAGTGGCCTCAGGTGAATGACCTGAAATAAATGATACTTGATGATTTAGGACAGGCAGGTATGAAGCACTTAAAGAATTAGTCCAGTGCTAGCAGGACCCTTCTGGAGATACAGGGTTAAAGTAATAACAGGAAGTTTTCACGTGCTAAAGAAACACCCTGGAAATAACGTGAATTTTACAATTAATTTAAAATAATAATAATAATAACAACAATAAACAAAGCCTACCAAATAGCATTGAAAGAGAGAGGAATTTCTATAAATATTTCATGGAGTTACAACATTCACAGAAGCCACCACTATCTCTTTCTCACTGTTTCCTTTCATTTTCTTTGGTGGCTTTTTTTTTTTTTTAATTTTTAAAAAGTGTTCTACAATAGCTTTTGTAATATCACATTTGGAATTTATTTTTTAAAATAGTTGGAATATTACACTTAGTTTTGGTTTGCTCATTACTAAAAAAAAATGTAAACCAATTGGATGGAGTTCAGAGAAGAGCAAGAAAAACCATTAAGGGAATGAAAGGACTGATTTATTAGCCATGATTAAAGGATCCAAATATGTCTAAAAGGAGAGGAGAGGAGAGGAGCATGACAACAGTTCACAAATATCTGAAAGGTGCAATGACTCCTGGAGGGAGACACATTTTTTATCCATTGAACTGCACATATATCTTGTCAAACAGATTTGGTTTGAAAAGAAAAATTGCTATTTTGTGCATTTATAGAGAAACTGGGAAGAATCATTCTGATATAACAACTTATTGTACACTTCCTCAGCATATAGCCTCTCATTTTGAAAAAGACCAGGGTAATCTGAAGTAAAATACAGGTTATATTATTTCTATCAAAGGAATTACTGAAATCTTTGGAAAGGAAGCATCTATGATGATAGTGACTAGAAGTGCTGCATGAATGGAAGAATTGATAGCTTTAAGGTAAATCTGTTGTTTTGACCTAGAGCTACTTAAATTTACTGTCTAGGAAGTAAGAGTACTCTGTCAACAGGATGCTTGCTTAGGAGTAGCAAAGGATGGTCACAGGTTATGTTTTTGTATTTTGGTTTGTTTGCTGGTTTTCTTGGAAAGTAGTGCTGAGATTTAGATGCACTGGGACCAAATAATTTTTTAGCTATTTCCCCTTTAGTAGTGTAGCATTCTAATGAAAGAAATACTGGTTCCTCTCTTGGCTTTGTCACTTACTAGCTTCCTAAAATGAGAATAATAAAATCTTACCTTCTTATCTGCAAGGATTAAATGGAATAGGTGGTGTGTGTCAAGTTGTCTGGCTCGTAGAAAGCACTAAGTTCATGAGTTCTCTCTCCCATTCTCTCTTCATTCTTGCAAACTCTATTGAAACCAATTCCATACAAATTCTTGGCATTGCCCATTTCTAACATTTTTCTAAAGAAGCGGAAAATGTTAATATGTGAAAACTCTATTGTTAAAAACATTTTTTTAAAGTTTTAAAACTTTGAGCCAAACAAAACACAAATATAGACTGTGTATTCACCATAAATAATGCCTTCCATGACAAGGTTTTGAAATGCTGTGGTTGAGGTATATGGGAACTTAATGTCTTTTAAAATATTAAAAATAAAAAAACTCTTTGAGAAGTAAGGTTGTTATAGCATAAATGCAAGTAAGAAGATAAAATCAATTCAATAAGTTGAAAACTACCCTACAGGAAGGGTTTCAAAGAACCAATCCCTTACAACCAACCCCCAGGATACTATAATTCTCTGAATTGTAGAACAGAAGTGAAGAAAGTAGGGAGGAAAAAGAGCCAGGCCCTGGGGAGTGTCCCCGAGATCCAGACCCTTTCTGTCATTAGAACCATGAAGATGTTGGAGAACCAATAGCAGGCTCTTTTCCCAATGCAACCTCTAAGGAAAAGGCAAGTTCAGCCATCAACCTGTGAAAACAGGAGAAATAACAGCGTGGAATGTTCAAGAGATAGCATTTGCGACCAATACATAAAATATCCTATGGATCTATCACCAAATGCAAATGCATCTAGAATATTCTCATCCTCTGCCTTTCTTGAGGAATGGGCTTTTAACTAGAAATTAATTTCATTTCAGAGAAAGAAAGTTATATTTTCACACACCTCTGTTTGTGTTCTGTGAAATTTGTACCTGTTATACTAATGCACATGTTTATTTTTCTGGTTATGGTAAAGGACATTAACCTCATGCTGGAATGTTGGACTAGAGAGGGAATGGGGGACCGCCTAAGCAGAAAGATTCACTTGAAGTGCATTTGAAGATGAGTCTTAAACTTAAGGATAAAATGTTGTACAGATAGGTGGGCAGGACTGTGCAAGATGTTGTGGCCTAAATTATGATAGCAATGGACAGGAACGTACTGATGAAAGAGTGGAGGTATGTATGGGATGCTGGGAGTCAAGGAGTCAAAGCAATGAGTTGTGACGGGATTTGAGCTTAGTTGACTGAGGGTACATGGCGGCCCCATTACATACACAGGGAGAGCAAAATGAATTGACTTTGTGGAGAAGATGAGGATGTCCACTGAATAAGTTGAGTTGAAGCACAAGTGGGTCATGTAGTAGAGATAACAAGCAATTGAAGAGAAATTCGAAAAGGGAGGTGAGACTAGGTTGGGAGATGTGGCTGTCAACAGTATAAAACTGCTGAGTCTGCAAAGCCAGATGAGATTATCCAAGGAAGAGAACAAAGATGTCCAAGAAGAGAATCATGGGAGATCCCTATGGTTAGAGAGTAGGAGAATCTCAGAAGCTAAGCAGGGTCAGGCCTGGTTAGTACTTTCATGGGAGACCACCTAGGAAGGCCAGGTGCAGCAGGTGTTGAAAAAAAAATAGAGAGTAAGAGAAAGGAAGAAATCAGCACATGCAATAGAAAAACAAGGTCAGAGGTGTGAGAGGAGAACCAAACTGTACCATGCTTTGAAAATTAAGAATATATTTCAAAAACGAGAGATCAATGGAATCAAATGCTATAGAGAAGTAGAGAGGAGTAAGAATATGAGCCAACCCTGTTGGCCTAGTCAGGAGGTTAGAGACCTTAGAACAAACTATTTCCCTAGAATGGAGGGCAGAATCTAGGTTTTGGGGGACTAAGAAAGAAGTGAATGAGGAGACATTTATACATATACTCTTTGTAAGAAGTTTGGCAATGAATCAAGTAGAGAATGATAATTGGAGTAAGGTCAAGCAAAGCATGTCAGAAAGCATGTAACAACATAGTCCTTTATGTTTTAATGTATATGTGCAATAAATTTAAAGGATGGGGAGGATTATTATCTGAAGACAATTTTATGCCTCATATGTTGTTGAAGTTCTTTCGCCATAGTGTACAGAAAGGAATGTTTCTGGTACAGAATGTTTCTGTACTATAGTGTTCAGAAAGGAATATTTCTTCCAAATAGCACCAGAAGACAGTTTTTTCATTTGTCTATATCTTTAAGTTTTTAATATGGAAGTCATTTTATTCATTTCATATCCTTATTTGATTTTCTATTGTCCACATGAATTTAAATGTGTTTAAATGCTTAAGATCTGGATGAATAATAGCTCAGTAGCAATGGCTTTTAAGCTAAACAGAAAAGTTTACAGTTGGCTTTTTAATCCCTGTGCTTTAAAAGTTATGATTATCTCTGGTCCAAGGTGGTAAGCAAGAAGTGCATATTAATTCATATAAGAAGTCAAACTAATTGCTTTGATAGTCTGCAGTTTCATTAGCAAACATTTAATGTTTTAAATTATTTACTGTTTTGAAGGAAAAAAAGAAGCTGACAATGATTATGCTCTATTCTGTAACACATGTTGGAGTCAAAAAACTCACATTTAGAACATAGAACTGATTTGCAATTGTATTTTTGTTTACTATATGCTTTTCTCAAAGTTCACATCACTTTGCTATCCTCTCAATAAATGAAGTTTCTTAGCTTTCCAGGATCCTGGAATAATATCGCACATGGCCCACATGACATTCCAGACAAGAGAGTCCCATTGCACTTGGGTAAACTGAAAGAGACATGTGTGATGATTCTTAAATTGACTCATGTTTCCATGTGTGTGGATTATTGTACTACAGGAGACAACTGTTGTCAGCGGATAGCCTATTTTTCTTTTTTTTTTTTTTTCTCTCTCTCTCTCTTTTTTTTTTCTTGGCCAACACATGAATGATTTCCCCAGAATTTTAGAATTATATTTCTTTGGAAAAATGTCAGCATTGAAATGGAAATAGACCTTTAATGTGCCGGCAAATTTGATTTTCTTTCAAGAATTCTGAGGTTCTTAATTTAGTTTTCTTCATTATTCATGCACAGTTACAAAGATACACTATTTCCTCTTTCAATCAGAATACATCCGTTTTGTTGATTTTCTTTTAAAAAACACTAGATTCTATATTTTCATCACTTTAATTGGAAGTTTAAATTCATCATTTATATAATTTCAATTTTTTTTAAACATTTAACAAAAATAAGACTTCAGAAAAGTCAAAAATAAATAGTAAGTAGTCTTTCAAGTGAGGCTAGAACTTTGAATCCAATAGGGTAATAATATCCTAAAAAAATAATTATTTTAACATAACCACATAAAATTTATGACAAAAATCTAGAATTGCCTGATACGTTTTCTGTATACTCTATTCTCCAAGCATTCTGTCTTTGGTACACTCTCTGTACTGCTCGCATCTACTGTTATTGGCCCCAGGTTTTCGATGTCAAATAGATATTTCTTTCCTAAACAATGGGAAAAGTAAAGAAAAAAAAAGAAAAGCATTATATCTGCCCTTTATGGTAGCAACAGAATACTACTATTAGGTTATCAACTGATAGTTTTTAAAATATCTCATCTCTAATGCTCTGTTAGTAATTTTTGAAACTAATGTGGTGATTAGCAGGGATGTGTCTTAGTGTTTAATTATCCCCAAACTAACTTGACTTTCTTGTATGAAATAATTTTTTAAACTACTATTTTTTTTTCATCATTTTCAAAAACACACAACAGTATGCATTCTATCGTAGTCAGGCAAACTACATAGGATAGTGCATGATGATTCTTAAACTGATTCACTACGTTTTTATATGCATGATTATCACACCACAGGAGAGACAACTGTCTTCAGCTAATGTCTGTTTGACATTTTTAAAAACCCGTGAATGTTTTCTCTAGTTGCTTGATACAGAGGTATATTCTTCAGGTATCCTTGAGGGTTAAGAGCATTTCATTCATCATCTAAGGATATTCAGTGCAGAGGGAACAGTATGAAAAATACGATGGAACATTGTATTCAGGGATGCAGAACCCCTGGTCACGGAGGGCTGACTAAGGGACATGAGCATCTTCGGATTCTGGTATCTGAGGGCGGTCCTGGAACCAATCTCCCATGGATACTGAGGGATGATTGAATTCTATATCAAAAAGGTAGCATAAAAAGGGCTTTCTAATTTCAACTATAACTAAGAGATATTTGTTAGTTCTTAACTGAAATGTCAGCTTGACTAATATTAAAAGTTTTCAAGTATTATTGCTTGCATGAATAGATTTGTAATATTTTAATCCACCTTAGTAAAATTGTTAAAACCTACATCTTCCAAAAATATAGAAAAGGTTCTATTATTTGGTTCATTTTAAAAATGAGGAAAATGAAGCACAAAGTGGGTGAGTCACTTTCCAAAGTTCACACACCTAA
This sequence comes from Eidolon dupreanum, assembly GCA_028627145.1. NCBI lineage: Eukaryota > Metazoa > Chordata > Mammalia > Chiroptera > Pteropodidae > Eidolon > Eidolon dupreanum. The sequence goes on from JAQQSQ010000365.1 coordinate 9,421, forward strand.
TTTATAGTAGGTCTAGGATATAATTGCCAGACAACTCTAAATGTAAGTATATTGGATGTATATTAATTAAGTATGTTTCAGTCTCACAATTCTTAACATAGTTCTGAATTAAATAGAAAAATCTGATACATAAAAATTCAAAAGCCATATCTATTCCAAAATAAACTTGAGAAACTATTTAGGGGGCCATTTATGTCTGTTTATATCAGCTGTGTCACACATGTTTACTTCCCTCATAAAATACTCTGCACTAGACCCATCCAACATCTTAAAAATTTTTTGTTTTTTGGTTTTTTTAGAGAATAAGAAACAATAAAACCACTACAAAAGCTACAGTAAAATTAGACCTGTCAGCCCACGCTAAACGCTTAAATGAGAGCTTTTTTTTAGTTTTAATGCTGTTACATTTCCTGAAATAAAAATTCATATAAAATGCACAAAAAAATAATGCCAGAAGAGTTAGGTAGACCATATTAAGATATTTATTCATAAAAGCAGACCAGCCCTTATCACAATCAAAATAATCCACCGAATGGAGAGAGTAACTGGTAACAGTTCAATAAATTTCCTTCTTCCCTCTCTTCCTCCTTTTCTTCTTTCCTTCTTTCCTCTTTCATTCTTCCCTTCCTACCTGCCTTTTTTCCCTCTTTTTATTCTTCTCCTCCTATCCTTCTATTCTCCTTCCTTTCTTTCATCTTTCATTATTTGTTGTATGGTTATTGAGAGTCATTATGTTTTTAAAGCTGAGACTTTTCCTCTATTTCAACTGATATTCAATATACCTAGAAAAGCATGCCACAGAGAAGCAGCACTAGTGAGAGCACAAGCTCTAGAGTCAGACAGCTACCCTTGGGTTTAAATTCCAATTTTCCCCTTCCGCTGTTGGAGTTGCTTTGGGCAAGTTATCTCATCGCTAGGTGTAAATAATAGTACCTATTTCACTGAGCCATTGTGAGCATTGTTTAATTAATTAAGACAGCATATGTAGCCTGAGGACCACTGAGACTGGTACATGGAAGATGTTTGAAATATATTAGTTCCCTCTTTTTCCTTATTGTCCTTTATACCAGCATTTTTTTTCTTCAAAGAAATATTCCTATTTATTATTCCAAATTCAACCTTTGTCCTTTAAAAGAAAAAAAAATTCGTTTACTTTTTCTGCAAAACCTACAAAAATGTAAGAATCTGCAAAATATTGTAATTATTAATAGTCATAGATAATTCATAGTAATTATGTGCTGTAAAACCCACAGCTTTCTCCAAGTGCTGAAAGCTTATCCAAACTTTTGGGGCCTAGAAATCATTTGAATTTCGGTGACTCAATCATTCTTTTCCTCAAGGTTTCTAGCAGTTCCTGCTTCCCTTCATCTTAGATATTCTTTTTGCAGCCGTCACCAGGGAATGAAGTGACACATGACAATGAAAATCTTAAAATTTGAGTAATAAATGCTTTCAAGTTTTTATAACTTTTGAAAGCTAGAGTTGATGACAATGGTCAGTCAAAAGGTCTTTGCTGAATATTAATTTGGATATATATTTGAGAACATAAAGGGGCCCTTACCCTCAAAAAGATTTTCAAGGGACGGGAGAGCAATGTGGATAGTTACAGAGTGTTTCAGAAGGCTAGAAGTCTTCCATAAATTCCCTAAGGCTTTTTCTTCATCTTTCCTCATGGCCTTTGCACCTGATAGAAAAAGCAACAGACAGGGGATAGTGAATGAATAGCTGTAGCAAAATGCTCTAGTAAATGTTTAACTTACATGACACACCTCACTTATGAGTGAGGATTAGATGTGAATAGAAGAAAATAATTGATATTTTTAGGTGACTTTCAATTTTACTTTCAAATCTGGTTTAGAATATGTTTGTTTTGATTACTGAAGAGGTATCAGACTGTTAAAGGTTAAAGATTCATGCAATGCACCTGGGAGAAAACCAATTGTTTTCTACACTTCTTTAAAAATTATGTTTTGAGTGTGATGCTTCATCTAAGGGAGGGAAGTGGAACCACAATTGCATTCTTCACTGGATGTTGAAGAGTTTTGATTTAGCTATTTTTCCTAAATTGACATTGTAAAAAGTGGGAGAGATTATTTTAAGTCTACAGAAAAAAACTGAGGCAAACCAACAGTTTTTGTGAATAGTTAAAATGTAAATGCAATTGAGATTCTAGTCCAGATAAATATCAAATAAGTAATATTATTTTACTTAACCCTAAAGCTGTTTTTCATTATTTCTGAGTTTTACTATACCCATCAAAAAACATACAGTGCTTAACCTTTTCTTTTTAAGCATTGTAAACTTTTAAGGAGACTCATATTTCCTCTTAATAAGTTTTGCACTGTATTTCATACAGAAATCTAGTAGGTGGGTTTTTTTGTTTTTTTCCAATTTTAGCAATATTAAAGATAATTGTAACTATTTATGAATTATACTTTGCTTAACTATAACGATTATATAACAATTGCCATAATATAAAAACCTGGCAAAAAAAATTAGAGTAGAGACTGGAGATAGGGGAAGAGAAAATCATTGCAAAATGGATGTAATAGAAATGTACTCAATAATGGGGGAAATAGGAATATAAATAAGATTTAAATAAAAAATAAACAACTTCTTCTCTCTGAAAACAGTTAACTTTCTTTAGTAAAGTGACCCTGTAAAACCTAGAGAAGGGAACAATATTCAATTAAGTATACAGGTAATTCCTACAGTTAAAAAAGGAGTGAAAGAGACACAGGGATTCCTTTATGAAGAGATTAACCTCACTCTGTTGTGCAGTTACTATTACACACCAGTCTGCAGCAAAACCTTTCGGAAATGTGTGGTGTTCATCATAAACGATTAATATAATGTGTGCAAGCATAGGCATCACTCAGTGTAACCCTATCACCATGCCTGAGACTAGAAGCAGAATAAAAAGTCTCTAGGTCAATAGCATCAATTCTATGTGATTCTGTATGTTCTTTATGGAAAACAGTATACTGTCTCTGGAAAATTTTAAATGGCATATACAAACATAAATATATGTTAGACCAAAAAAATATAGTAAATGATGTATCTCTATGACACAGACAGAATTAGATACAAGGAATAATTTATTCTCTTACTCTTTAGTAATTATATATATATATACATTTAGTAAGTGACTATGACAAATAGCACTTAGGGTAGGATTATTCCAAAGTTATCTATTTTTACCTCAAGCAACTTAAAATTTTAATTCCAGAATCTCCTTTAAATCATAGAAGAGACAATAAATATACATAGCACACAAAGGTTGATAAAATATAATAGCCAAGAGCTAAAAATAAAATGTTTTATTGACAGTAATTAAAGATATAGCTTTAAGCTGTGGAATCAATATCTAAGTTATAATGCAGGTTTGGGTAGAAACTAGATAGAGAACGATAAAGTACAATATGACTGCCTCCTCCACTTCACTCCCGTTCTCTACAAAACATCGTAATTTGGGAGTACAAAACTCAGCAAGCAACTGTATTTGGTGAACATGGGCAAATGGTGCATTTACCGGGGGTTCTTATGATGAATCGCTACTGCAGATATGTATCCTATTATCACAGTTTCCTAATGGATAAAAATCCATTAGGAAGTCTAGCATGCTACTGGTAATAGATTTTCTGCTCAAACAACCCATAAGCCCACCAAGAAGGAAGGAAGCATGGACTGTGAAAATTGCAGTGGACAGGTAGTGATCTGAAACAGGACATTTCAAATACTTTGCAAGCAACTAATTAGTCATATATGATAATATATTGAAGTGTTGAGAATTATATAATATTGATTATTATGAAATATATTTTCTTGATTGTTATGTTATACCCTTCCACAGCATCATTAAGAAAATAGACCCAGAAATAAAAGAGGGGATCATATGTTTTTACTTGCTTTCCTACTTGAAATGTTATTCGACATTCAAGATGTTGTTATTTATAATTTTGTGCAGACAGGGAAACAGATTTGCAAATATCCAAATTTTTGTTATAGGCTTTATTTTTTTTCTATCTTTAATAAAATATGCTTTGAATTTTGCTTCGAGACTTGCAAATTACGTAAAAATTGTATGCATGAAGATTTGTAGTAAGCTTATTTTCCTACAAGTTTAAAATTTTATAAAATAATGTCTAAATATTGTGGGTGAGACACTAGCACATATCTTCTATATGGTTATTAAAAAGAAAGTCATGTGGCTCTTTTTGGAATTCCTGATATTTTATGCTCCACCAAAATGCTTTCCATGGGCCAGTATAATTTTTTTTTTTTTTATTTTCTAGTGCCTGAAAAACTGAGCACCAGCATAATATATAACTCTTATAAGATTCACAACACATAGAATATTGTGCATATATCTAGCAAAATTATCAGAATAAGACACTAAATGTTTTAGGTGCCTAGCAGTTTATTAAAGAAAGTCTTTTGTGAGACTTTGCATTATGTATTATACAGAATTATGCATTCTGTAAAATTGCTAGAAATATTTTTACCTTCAAGTTATCCTAAATCTTTTTAAGTCTAAGGACACTGGTTTAATCAAGATAAGACTTCTCACCCAGTGATTCAATTTGGTTAAATTTGTCTGGTCTTTTCTAGAAGAGATAAGAAATTCTCTACCCACCTTCTCAAACTCCCATAAAGAGGTCAAAATCAAGAGTATGTGTTTAGGAATGCATCTCAGTGAGCTAGGTCGTTGTGCTTCAAAGGATTTTGCACTCAGGTGTAGCCTACTCTGATGCTGAACATTGAATCAGCTGGGTTCTGCTCACTAGCATACCTGGCCGGCCCTGGAACACACTCATTTATTGCTTTCATTGTAGATGCAATTTTTTAGGGATAGGGGTACAATAGTCAACAAAATAAACGGATTTCTCTCTTGCTCTGTGGAACTTGCAGGATCTAGACATTAAACAGCCAAAATAAGTAATATAATAATTACAGATTATGCAAAGCGATATAAAGGAAAGGAAGGACAATGACAAAGGGCCTCATAGGTATGGCTGTCAGAGAAGATTTCACTGTGAAGGAGATATTTCAGATAAGAGCAAACCAGTCTTGTAGAAGGCTGGGGTAAGAAAATTCCAGGCATAGGAAATCGCTCTTTAAAGGTCTATGGCAAGAAAGAGCTTAGTACTTTTGAAGAAAAAAAAAGAAGGGTCGGTTTGGTGAGGAAGTGGTTGGACAAGGGAGAAGGTGGCACATGAATAGAACGGA
>JAQQSQ010000366.1:0-14643 GCA_028627145.1 Eidolon dupreanum
GAGGAAGATAATGTCATGGTCCCCATTGAACAGATAAGAAAATAAAGACACAGAGATATGAAGTAACTTACCCGAGGCCACACAGGTCATAGATGGAAATGCTGATTCACACCCCCGAGGTGCCTGCTGAACCTCCCTCCTCTATGACTGCTCTTGATCAGTCCAGTAGAGCATGGCTTAGTGCTGAGCTCTGGGATCACAGACCGAGGTCTGAACTTCAGCTCCATCACTTGCAAAACGTGTGGCTCTGGGCAACTCACTTCACGTCCACAAATCTGTTTTCTCATCCACAACATGAAGAGAGTAGCATCTCCACCCTCAGTCAAAGGTGGATTAATGAGGCATGGGAAGCACTTAGCACAGCGCTGGCACATAGTGACTGCTCGATAATTTTGTTCTGATTGATGAAACCAAGGCACAGGCCCATTTCAGACGGTTATATGTGCCTAGTGCTAAGATCTCCAGAAATTAAGGAAAAACGGTGTCAAGGCTAGAACCCAGATCCCAGTTCCTAGCAAGATGTATAGGTACCAAGAATTAACAGGTATCCATTGGAATTTTGCTTTCATGTAGAGGGGAAAAGGGGTGAGGCTAAAACTGGAAGCAAATATATGAAATGCCAGAGTTAGTGACTTCCTTCCAAAGAGAACAGAGAAGGGGGAAAGAGTGACTTCAGAGGAGAAACCTCGCAAACACTTCCCCAGCTAGCTGATCAAAGTTAAAATTAACAGGGACAAGTCATATCGATGGCATGTACCTTTGATATAAGGAGAATGGCACTTTCACCTCCCGAAAACCTATAACCCCTGTCTAATCACAAGAAAATTATCAAACTCAAATTGAAGGACGTTCTACAAAATACTCCTCAAAACTGTCAAGGTCACCCAAAACAAGGAAAGCTTGAAAAACCATCAGTCTAGAGGAGACTAAGGAGACATGACAACTATGGCATCTTGGATGGAATCCTAGGGAAAGTAGGTAAAACATAAGGAATGTGACTCAAGTATAAACTTTAATTAATTATAACGTCAGTATTGTTTAATTAGTTGTGACAATGTGTACCATACTAACATTCAGAGAAACTGGGTGTGGGTTTAGGGGAACTCTCTGTACTATTTTTGCAACGTTTCTGTAAATCTAAATCTCTTCTAAAATAAAAACCATTCTTTCAAAAAAAAGTTATTGTATATCTAGGTAGTGAGGTCACAGGCAATCTCTTCTCTTAATTTTACTCCTCTGTGTTTTCTAAGTTGTCTAGTTGAGTATGTTTTGCTTTTGTCATCAGAAAAAAACAAATTCAATAAACTTTGTTTAAAAAAAATATGAATGAATGGGTATTTGATCCTTTGGAGGTAGAGTGCTATATAAATAAAAGTATAATTAGAGTCCTTCCTTAGGCAGCAATTAAAACCCATTTTATCATTCTTCTCCCAAGAGGCTCTAGCCATAGGGACTCCTCCTGGGAGAATGAGGAGTGCCTCTGAAACCAGCCAGCACTTTTTCTGTCTGTGATGGGCTCTTGCTGGCAGGGGAGGGGCAGGAGCCAGGACTGGCTGCTACACTGGCTGAAGGGTTTGTCCCAGGCAAGCCTAGAGGCAAATCAGTACCAAGAAAAGCCTGTTCACCAACTTTCAGACCCAGCGTCAGCCTGCTCTAGGCCATCCAGGCTAGGAGTCAAGAAAACCAAAAATGGCCCTCTGTTCCCACCATATAAACAAACAAACAGAAGACAAGACCAGCCTGGACCGCTTGCTGTGTCCCAGGGATGTTCATACGGATTCATTCATCATCATTTAGACCTCACGTAGTTCTATAAAGCCGATATGGTAGCCCCCCTCACCCACAATTTCACTTTCCACAGTTTCAGATACCCGTGACCAAATGCGGTCTGAAAAATATTTAATGGAAAATTCCAGAAACAAGCAATTGATGAGTTTTACATTGCACGCCGTTCTGAGCAGCATGATGAAATCTTGCACCATCCCACACTGTCCCCTTGCCCAGTGTCTCCATGCTGCATGCCCTTCCCAGCCATCAGTCACTTAATAGCCTGCATTTCACCTGGTTATCGGATCGAGTTTGGGGTGGGGGTAGCAGTGCTCATGTTCAAGTCACCCTTATTTTACTTAATAATGGCTCCAAAGTGCAATAGTAGTGATGCTGGCAGTTTGGATATACCACAGAGAAGCCATAAAATGTATCCTTTAAGTGAAAAGGTGAGTACGGTACAATAAGACTTTTTCCAGAGAGATCAGCGACACACAGATAATTTTTATTACAGTATATTGTTACAATTGTTGTATTTTATTATTTGTCATTAATTTCTTACTGTACCTAATTTATGAATTAAACTTTTTCATAGGTATGCTTGCATTTATGTATAGGAGAAAACATAATATATGCAGCACTGGGAGCTATCTATGGTGTCAGGCATCCACTGGGTATCTCAGAATAAGGGGGGACTCATGGATAACGGGGAACCACTGCACTCTATGACTACACTTTGAGGCTCAGAGAGGGTCCTTGAAGGTCAGATGCAGAATATAAACCAATCTGCTCACCAGAACTGCCTGTCTCTAACCCTTTCGGGGATGGGCTGTGACCTTGGCAGATGGCTGGACCACATTTGGGGGACAGGATGCTGGAAGGACACATTAACATTGGGCTCCCACCCTTCAGAAGACTTCCCACAACACCCCACCACTACCACCCAAATACCAAGGGCCATGGGCAACGGCCAGCTTATCAGGCTCATCCCATCCCAAATGCCAATGACAGCTTTGGCTCACAGGCAACATGGGACTGCTGCCTGTTCCAGGCTTCCTCCATTATCTGGTATCCAATTCATACGCACACAGGCTCTTGGTGACGGCCTCAGAAGGAAGGAACAGGGGAGAGACAGTACTGAGTCATTTCTAATTGTAATGGGGTTGGAACCAGATTCTCTGAGTTACCAACTAAACTCCAGGAAAGAACAGCTCAGATTTCTCCTACACAAGAAAAGGGTTTGCTTCCTGTATACACCCAGGGCTGTTGCCTTCCAAGTGGACCCCCAAAAGGCTGTACACTCACTCTAGTGCCTCTTCCAGAGCTCATTCAACTCTTCATCAATTGCTTTTGGAGCCACTTTCTACCAAATGGATCAGCCTGTTGGATTGCCCAAAGTATTCCTTAATCCCAGCATCGAAGTGACTTCAGCTATCCAAAATCCAAATACAGGTTCAAAAGACCAGCACCTGCTCCCCTGAGGCCGCACCCAGGAACCCCAGGCACAGTCTGAGAACGGGCCCCATGCCAAGAACAACATGCCTTTCCCAGTCATGTTTGTTGTCCAGACACCTGCCTTCAGGGTCAAAGCTAGTGTACGTGTCCCTCCTCTCTCCCCGCCTCCCATCAAAGGGCCTGAATCATTGCTCAGACAGAGGGAGTGTGGGGCACACCCACTCACGCACCGGACCTGGCTCTGCCTCCTCCAGAAGCAGAGCCTGGGCACTGGGACCAGCCCAGGCTCCGCTTACCCCACTAATGAGTCTTAAGTGTTTGGCTTGGGCTCCTGCCAGTCCCACCCCTATGCCAAAAGTGGGGTGGGAGAGAACAGAACAAGGCTCATGCCAGCTCAGCTCTGCTGGGCCCTGGGAGGGTGGACACCACGTGGCACAGACCCGCCCAGGCACCCGCTTGGGGCCTCCCGCCTCTCCTTCCCCTCCACCGCAGGGGCCTTCCCAAAATCAGAGTATTCGTACACCTGCCCCAGGTGGGCCCAGGAACGCGCATCATTAAGCAGCTGCCCAGGAGGCTGTGACTGACAGCAGCGAAGGTGAAGTACCACAGCATGCGGAAGCCAGGGAAGGGAATTCTGGGCTGCATTGCGTCATCGTGCACACGTGCACATTTCTAGAGTCCACAGCTCACAGCTTCGGTCACATTCTCAAATTAAGTTGATAGCTCCCATAACCCCAGAAAAAGAGAAAGGCTATGATGCTCTGGCCAATGAGATGACCTCTAAGCTCAGTTGTGGTCTGATCTGCTGCATTTCAGTGACTGTTCAGGTCCCACCCAGGCGAGTCCCTAGGAGCCCCCTCCCTTGCCAAACCTCAGGGGGAAGACGATGCCTGCTCCTAAAGGGCTAGCAAGTCTGGGGAATCCAGGACAACAGAGAACCAGGATGCCAATAGCCAGGACTTTGGGTGAGGAAAGCAGAATCCAGGGGACATCCCAGAATGCATGGGCCAGAAGTCTATAAGAGCCCTTTAGACTCACAGAAACCAAGAAGAGTGAATTTTCACCAATATCACCTCCTCTCTCCCCTCTGGCCACACAGCTAAACTACATACATTTCCCAGTCTTTCCAGCATTTAGCTGGGGCCATGAATTGAATGCCAGCCAGTGGAATGTGGGTCTCCCACAGGATCCTTCTGTCTGCCCTACCGGATGCTACAGAGGAATCCAAAGCCCCAAGGCCCCTGCAGACGGCCGAGCCACAACAGGGAAGGAGCCTGGGCTCTGAGTGACTGTGAGGCACAGTGCACCCCCACCACAAACCCACCTGGACTGGGCAGCTTATTTACAGAAAACAAGCTGCTGAGATTCAGGAGCTGTTTGAATCAGTCATCAGCCTATTACAACCAATATACTCTCCTCAGGGACACCCAGCCCAGGAGTGCAAGGGTGGTGACATGTTCGAGTGAGCTCTTGGTGGGCCAGGGCGAAAACCAGCATTTCCCAGCTCTGGCCTTGGGCAGGGGACAGGAGAACGGGCGCCATGATCACACACCACAACCTCAGCAGCACCAATTCCCAAAAAACTTTATTATTTTAAGTGGCAAAATGTTATCGGTCTCTGTGGGGCACCTGGTAGGGTGGAGGGAGACCTGGGGTGGAGCTGGGCTCCACCCATTACAAAAATCAAAGGCTTTTATAAAAAATGCTATAAACTGGTATCAAAAGAAAACCCAAGGGAGACTGGAGGAAGAAGCAGAAAGGGAGGTGGGAAGAGAGAGCAAGGAGGGAGGGACCAGAACCTTCGACCACTAACAAGGGAATCCAGGCTGGGAGGGAAGGTGATGGGGAAGTCGGGAAGGTGACACAAAGTGCATAAATGTGCCTCCCCAGACGCTCCTCAGAGGTGGAGGGGGACAGAGGCTGCAGCCTGGGGCATGGGGAAGCTCCGGCTGTCTCCTCGCCGGGGACCCCACGGGAATGGGCACTGCCTGAGACTGCCGGCTGGGAAGGACCTGTGCCAGGAGGGAGAGAAGAGGTCAGGGGAGCAGACTGCGGTGGGCACAGGCGCTGCTTCGGCTTCCTCCCCTGCACCATCCTGGCTCCCCGACTGAGCTCAGCTGTGAGGCCGGCCCCGGCTGGAGACCTGGTGAGTATCCCCAGGGGTCCCAGGACAGCCACAGGGCATAGGGACTGTCTTTGAGCCCAGAGAGGAAGGCCAGGACGGAGCCCTCCTCCTCGTCCATCTCAAGCCAGACAATGTCCTATTCTAGGGACAAAATGGAGGGGAAGCCAAGGGATCCACCAGGCCTCCAGAGCTCAGCACCATCTGCCGGCGAAAGGCGGCTGGAGAAAAGAGGGGGCCTCCGCACCCCTGAACCCCACTCCCCAACCCCAGCCGGGCCCAGGGCCTGTCCTCACCATGGTGACTCCTCAGACTTTCTTCTTCTTCAGCTTCAGGGCTTGCAGCCAGTTGGGCGACGATCCTTCTGACCTAGAATGCAGAGGGCAAAGGTCGCAAGGCAAACCTGAGGAAAGCTGAACAAAATGAACAGTGGTAGAAATAAACCACCGCCCCCCGCCCACCCCCAACCAGAGGAGGCAGCCTGAGGCCCGGCTGGAGAGACCAGAACTCGGCCACCCACTTCATAGTCAATTTGCAGCGTCTCCACCTAACACCCCAAGCCTCGGCAATCTCCTCTACGTAAGTGGGGTTTTCCTCCTCAGGCCAACACCGAGAGGTCAGCCGATGCTTCGAGACCAGGTGACCCACCCTGAGGATTTCTCTGGCTTGGGAGGTAACGCAAGGGGCTTCCCCAGCCCCGGGACCTTGCAGGACTTGGAGCGCTGGACCGCAGGCTCCTTCTGGCTTGACTTGCTCTCTGCCGGCTCCCCCTCCTCAGCTGAGCGGTTCCGGGGGCGCAGCTTGGCCTGAGAGACGAGTCCAGATGCAGACGTGTCAGAGGGATGGGGAGGACCATCACAGAGGGCCAGGCCTTCTCCCAAACGCATGCGGTCCCCAGAATCAGGCCCAGACCCCTCTGCAGCCCTTCCGCCCAACGGAGGGAAAACCGCTTAAAGACAAACCTCCCCCAGGAGCCGGGCCACACCTTGCATGCAGCAGGCCCTCAAAGAGACCCCGCTACACTGAATTCAGACTGCTTGGCCGGACAAAGCCACTGCGGACTTCCCACCCTGTGCCTTTGCTCACTCTGTTCCCTCCCCGGGAAGGCCTCTCCGTCCCCCATCCTCCACAGCCACCTCCTGTGCACCCCTCAAAGCTAAGAGCAAATGCTACAGGGGGCCTTCCCCAATCTGCACTCCCAACCCGCACTGCTCGTTAGGAAATAACCTGTCTCTGAACAGGCCCAGCCCTTACGTGTACCTCGCCCCAGGGCCCCCTAAATGTCTCCATTTACCAGAGCTAATTAGGGACATGGCTGGCGTCCCTCACTACCCCGTGAGGTCTGGGGCATGGAGCACACCTTGTTCCTCCTTCCATGCCACTGAGCACACAGCACAGGGTCCAGCAGGGCCCTTGCTAGAGAGCAGAATGACAGGAAAAATGGGAAGACAAGGATGGAGGAATGAAGAGAAGACGGAGAGGAGAAAGGCTGGACGGAAGGTGGCCAGCTGGCCGGACGTGTTTGCTGAACGATCACGGTACCTTCAGAGCGGACGGGCTCAGGCCGGGAAAGAGGTTGACTTTCAGCCCTTTGGCGCCCAAGGACATCCGTGTCCGGCGGTTCTGAGGTTCCTCCGCCACCTCCTCGTCTGAAGACGGCACGCGAGACGCGCGCGGCTCTGCAAGGGCCCGGGGCGGGGTCGGCACACGCGGCATCCCCGGGCCCCCCCAACCCGGCACACCCCAGACACGGACACAGACATCCCACGAACGACACGTCGGCCCTACCCGTGGAGTCCTGGAATAGCCGTGCGTCCGAGTCGGCCGCCTCCGACAGGCCCAGGGTGCCACCGGGCCGGATGGCCGGGGCCCGGTGCCCACGCTTGCGCCCCAGGTTGGCACGGTTCCGATACATGGCACTGTCAAGGATCTCGGTGTCCTGTTTGGGACAGCGGCAGCGTCATTGCCATTGCTGTCCTGTGGTCCTGCCGCATCCCACATGCGCCCCTCCACAGTAGGCAGCTGTGAGCGGACCCCTCCAATGGCCCGGAGCCCCCTGTTCACGTGACTCGGCCACCACCCTTCGCCCACCACCCACTTTCTGCCTCCTGGACTGAGACTGCTCGGGCTCTGTGCAGCGGAGGGAGTCCCAGGGACCAGGCCCTGGCTCCACCACCCGCAGCCCCTCCCCCCCAAGAGCCCAGCTACTGCCCTGGGCTTGTCCTCCACTGACCTCGATGAAGGAGAAGTCCTGACTGGGGGAGCTCAGAGGAGGGCCTTGCGGGGGCCGCCGAGGGGGCCTCGTCGGGCCCTGGTCGCCCCGCCCAGTCGCTGCAGGGTCCCAGGTGCCGTCCACCTCTTCTGTCCTGCTGGCTTCTCCATCAGGCTGGGGCCTCCAGGAGGGCAGAGAGTCCTCCCCTCGGTCAGTGCCCACCATGGCTCCCTCCTCTTCCGACAGTCCCCTGAGGCTGGAAGCTGCCGACTCGGAGCGGGCCGCAGCCCTGGAGCTGCTGGCAGCCAGCATCTCCTCCAGCAGGCCCTGGGAGCCCGAGGGCGGCGAGCGGGCTGGGCGCCCACCGGGGCTGCAGAGGAGACAGACCAGGGACAGTCCCCATGAGGCCGCCTCTGCCGCCCTTGAAGCCCCCTTTCTAGGATCTGTCTCCGCCCTCCCCCGACCTCCTCCTCTCCCTCCTTTCCACACTTTTCTCAGACTCCTTCAGGAAGGGCACGGTCAAGGCCTCACACAGCACAGCACGGAGGAGGCAAGCTGGGCCAGCCAGCCTGGCAGGTTCGAATCCCGGGTCCACCACCTCCTGAGACTCTGGATGAGTCCCTTCACCTATAAAAGCCTCAGGGTTCTCTGCAGAGCCGGTGAGAGGATGAAGAGAGAATCTAAAGCAGGACACAGTGTCTGGCACTCAGCGTGCCCTATAAACAGCTACTGTTACTGTTGTTATTGTTACTGCTTGGGTGGTCGCGTTGTTATTGTTACTGCTTGGGCGGTCGCTCACCCTGAGAGGAGCCAGACGCTGGCCAATCTGCCCATCCACCTTCTTCAGCCCTCACCGCTCATGTCGTCCCTTCCTTCCTGTGTCCCGGCCTCACAGAACAGCCAGGGCCTCTCAGAACATGCCACTGTGTACCCAGAAACCCCGTTCCCGTGCCTGGACAGCTCCCCACCACCCATCCACTCACTCTCTCTGCCATTCAATGCCCCTATCGAAGCCAGCCCGCTCCCCACCCCCAGCCACCACCCCTCCTCGGCCCTGCACGCCCAGGGATCCACCTGTGCCAGCCTCTGCCTCAGAGTCCAAGGTTCTCTGTCCCCACTGCCAGTCTGTGAGCAACTCAAGGACAAAGACAGGGCCCCTTTTGCCTTTGTGCCCCCAGCACCTGGCTCAGGGCCTGGCCAGGAGCAGGACTAAGCAAATGTTTGCCAAGTGAATAAGAAGTTGGGTCACCTTGTACTTCATCGTCGCTTATGTGTCTTCTGCCTTGCTGCTCCCTCAAAACACGACCCACACACATGGCACAAGGGGTTCATGTGTTGCCCAGCTTACACCTGCTGGGACACACAGACACACCCTGCACACACTCACGGCACACCTCATGCAGGAAGGCATGCGCTGTTAATCCGTCACTCCCTACCAACACACACACAGACACACATACTCCACACTCACACCAGGTACCTGGGTGGGCGTGGGAAAGGCTGGCTGGGCACCGGAAGCCAAGCCTTGAGTCCCCTACCAACTAGAGGAAGAGAAGAGTGAGGCAGGTAAGTCAGTACCAGGGCAGATGGGGGTCAGTCGGGAGAGGATGCACATATGTCAGTCTGTCCTTCCACAAGCTGCTGACAGATGAGAATTAAAGAAGTTTGGGGAGGGAGGGAAGGAGGGAGGAGGCAGAGGGAGCAGCAGAAGTTCAGCTGCCTGGATGGGGGCCAAAGCCAGCTCACCCTGCTGCTTAAAACCTGGGAGACTAGGATGGAAGGGGAATGACACAGTACCCCACCCAGCCCGAGGAGGTCCTGCCCCGAGCCTCTCCCCGGGGTGGGGCAGAGAGCAGGCTGAGGAAGAGTGAAACAGCGGATGGGTGGATGGAAAGATCCACATGCAGAGCAACACCTGGCCCCAAGCCAGTGGGCAGAGGATGCGGCAGGAGCATGATGGGCTCTGGGGGAGGCTGGGGGAGGGGGGCTGGGGGGAGCGCTGGGGAATGCAGTGTGCAACGACCATACCTGCCAGGCTAAACCCCACTCGCCCTTCCCTTCATCTCAGGAGCATTTTCCTACCTCTGAGCACCCAGAACACCTACAACCTCAGCTCCTCCCCGGCAGCAAAAGAGAGACAGGGTGGTCAGGAGCTGATGCTGAGTGCTGCCACTCGGGACAGACCTGGGCTCCATCCCCCACAATGCCTGCGGCCTTGGCCAAGTAATTATTCTGCTCTGAGCCTCAGTTTCTTCATCTGTAAAATGGGGATAATAGAAGCACCTAGACTTTGCTGAGTTTGTTGACAGAAATATATGGCCAGCACATAGCTAACACTTGATAAATTTTTAGGATAATCATCATGATCTTCAACGCAGGTTCCTGGCCTGAGGATGTGTCTCATCTCATACCATGGACGCCCCTCGCCCCACCGGATGTTGAGTCTCCTGAGGACTGGACTCCATCCAACCCCACCCCCACGTTGCCACTCCAGGTGTAAGCCCAGGGAATGGTATGCAGTCGATCCGCAAAAAAATTAGCTTCCCACTGTTGCAGGCTCCAAGATCTGAAATAAGGGAGGTCCAGGCTGGAGCTGGA
Organism: Eidolon dupreanum; assembly: GCA_028627145.1. Taxonomy (NCBI): domain Eukaryota; kingdom Metazoa; phylum Chordata; class Mammalia; order Chiroptera; family Pteropodidae; genus Eidolon; species Eidolon dupreanum. Next base: position 10,155 of record JAQQSQ010000366.1, read on the forward strand.
ATGATGTAGCGAAAGGAGCAGCAGTTGGCCTTGACCCAGAGAGGCAGGGAGAGCAGCCACACATATGACCCCAAGGCTGAGGCCCACAGTCATAGCACTGGGTTCTTGTGCAAGTCACAGTGCCTCGCTGGGCCTCAGGCCACCTGCCCATGGCATGAGGGGGTCCTCTACGCCTCTCGGAGTCTGCAAGAGCCCCAAATGACTGCAGTCTACAGGCTTAGGGGGAAGGGCGGAAGATGACCAGGAGGCCAGAGAGGGGAGCGGCAATGTACCAGCTCGTGGGGGACCCAGAAACACCACTCCCATCAGGACGAGGTGGCCCTACACAGAGGAGGGAGCCGGAGCTCTCCCTACAAGCCCCCCATGCCCTATCCACCTCCATGCTGGACAGCATTCCAGCCAATGGGCACCACTGGAGGAACCTTTGTCCCACATGAGAACAATGAGGAAAATGTCCCCCAAGGGCCTCGCTTGATGAACACATCCACCCAAATCTGCAAAACAGGTACAACTACAAGTCGGGAGCATTTTTTCAGCGGTTACCACGTGTCGGGCAGATCTCTATCACTTCACGTGTGTGAACTTCTAACCCACACAACAAGCCCGTGAGTATGGGGAGTAAGTTACTCCCAGCTTACAGACAAGGAGGAGTCGGAGGGTCACAGAGGGGGTTGCAGAATCAGGACCAGAACAGCCAGACCGCTCTGAGCTATCCTCAAGGACATCTCGTTACCGGGGGAACCTCCGAAATTTCCTTCAGAGAGCAACTTTCCAGAGTGTAGAATTTCCCTAAGTCAGATGCTCAGCACGGGAGCTTGTAGTGAAGCAAGTCTCCAGAACATTGCTTCGGACAGAGGTAACTGTTTCCTTACTCCTGTGCACTAACGGGCTCACGTGTGTGAACACACACACACTCAGTCGCCACTGTGGCCACAGAGCACACAGCGTTTTCCAAGCTTGTGGCACAGCCAGAAAACCTGTGACGAAGACCAAAACTCAGACAGCTGAGGATGCCCTGACTCTGTGTCTCACCCAGTCCCCTCTCATAATCCCCGATCCGGCCAGCTTCTCCTTCCACCCTGAAGAAACGGAAAGGTAAGAGCAACACCAGCTGGAAGGGAAAGCCGGAGGGCTGTGGGTCCCCCTGCTTAGCAGTCTGAGCGCTGAGCCCAGCAGCCGCACCTCACTTAAGCATTGCAGATCAAGTGGGGAAGAGGCACCGCTGACTCCGTGATCTGACTCGGGTCACACTACTGCTCCCCTGCAAACCGGAGATAATACTCCCTTCCTGCCCCACCGCGGCTGTGAGGACCGGTGAGGTCAGACTCGCAGCTGAAGGCAGAATTCTCCAAGTCCCGGGAAGAGAAATTGGGCAACCACGGGGCGCCCACATTCCACCGGCACCCTGGTAGTTTCCGGAGACTAACGTTTAGAAAGGGAGGCTTTGAGACATCCCGGATCCCAGGAGCCTCTGGACTCAGTCCTGTGCGGGCAGCCCCTTCTCTGCAGTCCCCACCTCCCCACCTACAGCCAGGGGTCCCCAGAATGCTCCCCCTTCTCAGCTCCCTTGGGCATCGTCCGGGACCCAGGCTCTATCCACTTCCCTTCCCCCTCCCCTTCCTCAATGCCTCTCCTGACCTCTCCACCCACCTCCCCCTCTTCCCTGCAGGCCCTTCCCGGGCCCTCCTCAACCTTCACTTACAACGCAGCCTCTACCCCTCCCTTCCTTCCCCTCCCCTCCCTCCCATGGCCACTGAGAAGCTCCAGGGTGGGAAAAGTCAAACTTCCTACTCAATCGAGAGAATAAAACTAAATCTCAGTGGATGGAAACGTTAACGAAACAGACTGCAATGCCTTGTCCTACCCTTTCCGGGTGTGAAATTACCTCGATCTGTTTTAGAACACAAAAATCCCTGAGACAGACTGTGGGTGGCTCGTAAAACTACCAGTGTGTTCCTCTGGAAAGTTCTTTTTCAGCAACTCTGTGCATGGAGGCCAAGGTCATGAGGCCAGGTGCCAGGTCTCAATGTCCTTCAGGTTCTTAAAATATTGCTTCTTCTGGGCCTTGAGACAGGGCAGGCAAGAAGCACCGCATCCCTAACCTCCCCAGAGACAACAGAGTGCCGCTGTCCACTCTAGTGCAGACCCGCGGCTAAGTCCAAGAAGACACAGGGTCCTCCTTCCCACGCTCAGGAGAGCATCAGTGGTCCCTGGCCCAGAAGCACCTGTGGCTTTAGAGTCACGAGGCCTGGAGAACGGCCGTTGTGCATGAGAGTGGAACCCACCAGAAACCACCCAAAGGGGGAACATGCACTATGTCCTCCAGCACAGTCACAATACAAAATCACCAAGGAAGCCTCAAGCATGGGCTGCAAGAGTAACACCTCAAACCTCACATTCATCGTTCCAAAAAGGAAGTCACCTGTATGCATGTCATAAAAGTCCGGTTAAAAAAAAAAAAAAAAAAAGTAAACATTCATAATCCAAACCATCTCAATTTTCCAAACACTAAAAGTCCTTAGGGAAGGAGATTTCTTTCCTCCCCAGAAAGGGTGCCATTTGTCAGACAGCCACACCTCCCCTCCCACGCTGGGATGATGCTCCCTTACCTGGCTCCGAAGGCGGAGGCTTCTCCCAGCTCCGTCTTGGGGTCCTCGGGGAGGGTCTCCAAGGAAGGGGAGGAGTCATCTTCGCCCTGGGTCTCCGGCCCACTTGTCTCGCCCACCCCCAGCTCCCGGGCCTCCACGGGGCCTCTGGCCTCCAGGCCAGCACACAAGAGGCCGTTTTCCCTGAGGCCCAGCTCTGGGTGCTGGCTGACCTCCCCCACCCCGCGCTCCCTGGCTTCACTCGGGGCCCCAGAGAGCTCCACGTTTCGGAGCCCCAAGTCCTGGGTCCAGTCCACCTGTCCCACTCCGCATCCCCGGGGTTCCTGAGAACCTCCGGCCTCTGGGTCACATGGCACTTCTAGATTCCTCAGACCCAGATTGTTGCCCCAGTCCACCTGGCCCACCCCAAGCTCCCTGGGGCTGCAGCCGGCCCCTGCGGCCACGTTCCTCAGCCCCAGGTCAGCTGTCCAGTCTGCCTGGCCCACACCTCGCTCCCTCGACTTAAGGAACTCTCCAGCCCGCACGCCCGACCAGTCGGTCTGCCCCACGCCACTCTCTCTGGCCTGGCTGTGGCTTCCTGCCTCCCCCACCCCAGCCAAATCTCTGCCCCTCACCCCAACATCCGAAGTCCAGTCCTTCTCCCCGACCCCACTCCCCCGGGGCTCTTCGGACCCTCCAGTCTCCAAATGGCTAGCCAGGTCCACGTTTCTCAGGCCCAGGTTGTCTGACCACCCCATCTGTCCCACGGCATCCTCCCTGGCCTCACTCGACCCACTGGAAGCCACGCAGCTGGACACGTCCAAGTTCCTGAGGCCCAGCTGGTCAGTCCAGTCCATGGGCCCGGCCGAGGTCTTCTCAGGAGACACAAAGTGGCTGCCTTCCATCTTGCCGGAAGGGCTCAGGCCAAGACCGCTCACTCGGTCGTTGCCAATAACGCCAAACTGATGGCACCTCTCGGCAGCCTCCACGCAGAAGTCACCGCTCCAGTCCCGCTGCCCTGGGCTGAAGGGCACCTCTGGCTGGGGGACAACACTGAGGCTGAAGTCCCCAGCCCAGCCTCGCTGCCCCACCTGTCCGTCTTCCTGGTCAGCACCACCTGGGCTCTGGGCCCCTGCCGGCGGTCGCCCCTGCAGCCCTCCGACCTCCTGGCCGGCGCCACTGCTCTGCCAGCTGCTCGGGTCTCTCTGTGCCAGGGCCCCATCCTGCAGCTGGGGGGTGCTGGGGCTGAACAAGCCCCCCGACTCTCTCTCCTCAGGCTGGCCTGCACCCCGGCTGGCCTCGCCCAGGCTGTCTCCGCCGCCCGGAATCTTCTTCTCGAACTCTTCATCCTGCTGCTGAGCATCCTCTGGGCTGAACCCGCTGTTCAGGGCTCTCCTTCCGAAGCCTCTGTCCTGGGGGCTGAGGGCCGTGGGACTGCCGCTGATGCTGTAGTCCCTCATCCAGGCGCTCTTCCCGAAATCCTGGTCCTGCTCTGCACCCCGGCTGCCGTAGGTGCCAAGTGAAGAATCTCTCTTCCCAAACTCCTGCTCGTCGGCATCCTGGCTGCTGTACCTGCCTGAGACGTGGTCCTTCTGCCCTACTTTCTGGCTCTGCTCGTCCACCTCCTGGCTGGCATAAGCACTCAAAGAATCTCTCTTCCCAAACTCCCAGTCCCCAAGACTCCCGGCCCGACTACTGTAAGTACCCAGGGAATCCCTCTTCCCAAATTCTTGGTCCTGGAGCTCCGCATCCCGGCTGGAGTAAGTACCCTGGGAATCCCTCTTTCTGAACTCCCAGTCCTGAGCATCCGCCTCCTGGCTCTGCTGAGTGCCAAGCTGGGCTGGCTTTCCAATCACCCGGTCCTGGGCCGCGAGCCCCCCCAAGGCGGACACTCCACTGCCATC
>JAQQSQ010000367.1:0-14642 GCA_028627145.1 Eidolon dupreanum
GAGAAGGATAATTTACAGGTAAAGAAACTGAAATCCAGAGAAGTTAAGTGAGTTCAAGATCACCCAGTCAATCAGTGAAAAGGGTAGGATTTGAGCCCAGGTCTTTCTAATTCTGATTTTCATGCTTAGTACAGTAAGGCGAGGGTTGTCTTGAGCATCTATAATTTTTGTTTGATGGGAAATGAGTTCACAGAAATGAAGTGTCAGGAAGAAAAATTATATCAACCTCAGAAATGTTTACCTTCTTGGAAAAGCTTCCAGAGATAGAAAAACCAAAAATAACCTTCTAGAAAATAGAATATGATCCCCTCCAGTATGACTCCTGATAAGGGGACTAGGGTTGGGATGACATGGGGGGAGTGAGACAAGGTAGGGACAAACCAGAGGCCCAAGTGGAAGCTGGGTGTGTCCTGTTCTGCTTCAGGGTATTTCCCTGAGTCTCACCTGCCCTACCTGCATGAGCCTGGCTATTGCTTCTGAGTCACTCTGCCACCCTAAGCCAACCAGGAGATATCACAGGCTGTTGGAAGTAAAGCTCTAGTTCTGTAGACATCCCAGGCAGTGAGTGACACTGGCCCCTGATCATGGTATACTCTCTTTTGTCTCCAGTAGGCATGAAATGTAGAATTCTGGGCAATCTAGTACTTTGGTTAATAATAAAAAAAGTACAGTAATAAAACACATAATAAACTTCATTAAATTCAATAAAACTCTGATTGCCAATTTGGAGGGTATCTCAGACCCTTGCAGTGGCTCCCTGTCACTGTAATAGGGATCAGTATCACGATGTGATACTTGTTCAGGACTGCTGAGACATCTGGAATCTCAGAGATGGGGTTTGTGATATACCATAACTCAAGGTGTCCAACCACCTATTATAGTAGTTTTGAAACTATATTATGGAAAAATGACACTCGGGAGTTGCTCATGGGTGTGGTAAATGAGCTGTCAGCAGCTATCCCAAGAGCAGTCAGAAAAGATTCACTTTTATGGTTCTGTATATTAGGTTCCTATATAAGGTTAGATTTGAAGAAAAAGCTTGCTTAGAAAGACTAACTTAAATACATCTTTAATCAAATCTTATTTCCTCATCTTACTTTTATGAAATCTGAGCCCTAGAAAGATTAGGTGTCTTGGTTAGGTATCTTGCCTGGGGCCTTGCACTGGGTTAGTAAAGAGACTGAAATAGGAATCTGGATCTTCTGCTATCTGGCTCCAGGTGCTCCCAGTTTTGCCTTGTATCTGTCTCTATATCTGTTCTAAGGCATCTCAACCACATTGTCACTCATCCTCCTCACATCTTAGTTGTCATCTGTGGGGAATAGCAAAGCAATTGCTCTGATGTAGAAAAATATTTTTAAGGCTATGGCAAGATATCAACATTCATTTCCTCCCGTGACCTGTCACAATTTGAATCAGTCCCTCCAGAGGTAAAATGCAGAACATATTTCATCAGCTATCAGGAGGGAGGGGGCCTCAGTGGGGATGTGTAAATGGCTTTTTCATTTATATTCCTTCTGTAGAGACAATAATAGTATGATCAAGGCTTATGTTGCACTTGATGGCAGTAAAATCTTTATAGCCTTCCATTTAATAACAGGCTGGTCTTTCAGAAGCCATACAATACAAACCTACCCAGAATTAGAGATCAGGAAGAAAGAAATTCATGAATTTGAGCAACCGTGATTATTGTTCAGAGAAACTAATTACTGTGTTTAATGAGCTTGAAGCAGGTGGAAGATGCATGAGAGTTCTGTGCCACTGGGTCTGGTAAAGGGTCCCTAGAAACCAAATTAATTTGAATATTTTTATTAAGAAAGAGTGGAGGAGAGGGTAGTGGGTCAAGGAAGAAAGAACTGGTGGGAACAGCGTATGTATGGTGTTTTGTTTTTTTTTAACCTTTTTGATTTACACACAGACGCATACATATAGATGCATTCTCCACTTTGGGAAGTTGATGGAAGCTAGGAATAATCTCCCCAGCAATAGTTGCATATATATGCTGAACATAATTCAGAAAGAAAGACTTTAGTAGCCGGCTAAAGTCTGTCTGTTGACTCCTGGATATCCATGGATCACAGCCTAAGAATCACTGATATAGCAAAAGACGAACCTGGGTATGATTTGGTTTATGTTATGCCTGATAAATCCTTTCCTTTTTCCAAGCAACTTTCGTTTCAGTGAGAAATCTCATACCTTTCATAAATATACTACTTTCTTCCTATATCATTTTTCACGGCATCCTTTGGATTTTAAAGGACATTTTATGGAGCGGGAATGGGGCTATTCGAAAATGGGACTTTGGTTATCAAATCTGGGTTACTTTAGGTAAAGGAAGTCCACAGATAATTCTGGAATAGTTTAAACCCACGTCAGTGCAGATCTCTCCTCTCTTCTGAGCTTTTAATGGACATCCACGTTTACTAGGGCAATTTCCATCTTTTCCTTCCCCTTGTTCAACCTCAGAATGAGGCATGAAAGAATAGAGAAATGCCCAAAAGAAAGGCATCAGCAGGAAATGTAAAAAACCAGAGGGCCAAAATAATCTCTAAAGTACCTCCTGAATCACTCAGTTAACCGTGCCAAGTAAATGCTCTTCACTCCTTCAGGGCTATTAGAACTCTCTGAAACTAGAGTGAGTTGGAACTTTAACTGAAGAAGCTGTATTTGTCTGAGAAACTCTTATCCCTGAAAGCGCAAATGAGCATCATTTCCTCTACCTTCCTTTGCCCTTGCTCTCAGCGATTTTTGGAAGGGAAGGCCAGAGCCATTAGAGAAAGATGGGTAAGTGTGCCTGTGCTTTGCCAGCCGTGTTCAGAGGTGCGCAGTCTGTGGCTGCCTTGAAGCCAGTTGCCCTGGAGAGAAACAGTGATTTAGGCAGAGTGGGGTAAGTGCCTCTCTCCCAGATTTAAAAGGGATTGAATTTCTCTATGTGAGGTTAATAACACTAGGCCATCTCATGTTGCTTTGCTTATTTGTTTGTTTTTTGTTTTGTTTTGTTTTTTAGCAGTTTGACACATTTCTCTTGTTGAATCTGTGCACATCCAGATTAATAATGTTGATACTAGGTTTATCGATCTGTGTTTCTTGTTTTTGTTTGGCTCTTCATTTTTTTTCTTTCATTTTTTTTCCTCATCTTTTCTACATTGTATAGAAATGATTTAAGTTGTTAACTGTGTCACTATGACGTCCCTCCTTTGGACAACAACTAAGCCCCCAGGCTGGGGCTTTTACTCCCTTTCTTTGCCAAAGAGATTGCCTAATGTTTGCCTTCCATTCACCTTACTCAAAAAATGGTTAAGCAAAAGGAGAAAGGTTGGAGGAATGGGGTTTCTACTCCCTGGCACAAACACCTGAAAACAAAGTAGAAGCCATGTATTTGAGATTTGGAGACCTATGCCAAGGGACATTTTAGTTGTCACTAATTAGGCTTCATCCACCAGGGACTGGTGTTTCCATGGTCCTTAAAATTCAGCATGTTCTCCATCCTCAGGAGGTATTGAGAAGGATGGAGGGAATCCTTTTGGTAAACCAGCTTCTGATGCTGTGAGCCTGCAAAGAAATTATGCCTCTTATAACAACTGAGCTGTGCAATGTTTTGGTCTCCTGGAGCCCCTGCTGCTACAACACTCCAGGAAGCAAATATCCTTCTTCAGAGAGAAAATAAAACTCTATGCAAGAAATCTCCAAGTGCATGCTGATTCTCCACCGAAGACAAAGGTTATTGTCTGTTTTTCTGCCCTCCCCCAACCGTAGTTGATCTACCTCTTTTAGGCTTGAGAGTAAGTTAAGAAAAGACAGAGCTTAAAAAATGGGTACTCATAGCAGGGTGATGTGCTAAAATGGGTATTACTTTGGATGAGATGACTTGGTGCTTCTAACCTTGGGATGAGGCTGCCTACCTAGTAATTAGTGAGGTGACTAGTTTCATAAATGGTGGCCTCTGTGGAAATTCATTTCCCCTTTGAAAGTCATTCAACCTCTTTACCCATAATCCCTGCATTAATTAGTCATTTAAAAAGGAAAATGAAGAGAAAAATGGGGGTGAAATTGACTCTTGATCATAAATATCTTTTTAAAATTTCATTTAATAAGGCCAGAATTCTTTGAAGAAAGTTGAGGTGACAGCAAGAGAAATAGATTTTCTATCTTCCCTACTTTCCTTTTACTCTTAAACTATAAGATGTTAATGTAGTAATTTTATAGACAGGATCTCCTAGCACTGCTCAAACACACAAAAAAACATATAATGGGAACTGGATCTTCAATCGGACATTGAACCAGTGGACTGCTGACAAGTGATCCTAACAGGGAATGGCACTGGAGGCCACTTGTAGGCAACTCGATTGTTCCTCACTTGTTGGGACACATGTGGACTAAATTCTAGGCTTTTTGTTTTCCTTCATTAACTGGGTCAGGACAACAGTTATATAAAGTGCATGTCAGTTAATTTATATTATATTTCATATTTCATGTTGATTTATTTAATCCATCTAATCTCCACAAAATTTATGAGTTTATCCCTTTTTATAGATGAGGAAAATAAGGCAGTAAGAAGTTATATAATTTGCCCAAGGTTCATAGCTGGTCAGTGGTAGAGTGGGGACACAAATCCAGACAGCATGGCTACAAGTTCGTGTGCCAAAACAGTATGATATACTGCCTCTTACTATTGAGTTAATACATGTAAAAAGGACTTAGAACGCAACTTAGAATGTAGTATGTGTCATATGAGTATTTCCTGTTTCTGCAGCTTGTTCTTCTTGTTCTTTCTGTCCTCCCCCTCCTCCTCTCCAACTCCTCCTCCTCTCAAACTACTCCTCCATTCCCCCTTCTAGTTCTACTTCCTCTTCCTCCTCCTCCTGCTCCTTCACTTTATAATAATAATTATTACCATATTTATTTTAACAATGTGGCATATCTGATGCCAGTGTTTATTAATAAGTTGCTGCATTTAGTCCTTTCTTGTGAATTTACTGAGAAATTACTAATAATTACATTAATTATTCAAAGTTTTATATATTCTCATGCATTTGGTGATTTGTACATCAGAGATGTTCATGATTTTTTAAAAAACAAACTTGGAATCCTGTGTAAGGAGCTTCCAGGACCAAAAGAGGACACTTCGCTTATCTCCCAAACATGACTCTACAGATTTTCCTTTTTAGTAAGGATCATCTACGATGTACCTGTGAGAACTGTTATGAATCAGACTGGTTTTACTACAAGATGTTCCTACGTTTCGCATTTTAAATTGGAACAAAGGCGTTGATGGATTGGAAAAGCTTGATTGGTTATTTCCAGAATTAGATGGTTATCAAAGACAACTTCTTTCTCCTTGCCCCCACCATATGACCCTACGCTACCTCTCTCTGACTTTTTATAAGTCAAGCCCAATTCCTAAAGGCCCCTTCCAGTCCTTATTTGTCCCACTTCACATCCAGTACTCATGCTATTTTCTCTGAAACAACACAACAAAAATGCCTGTCCTCTCCAAATCCCACGCAGTTCAAATACACTTGCTCCTATGAGTTTTCTTCTTTCTAATCATTGTTCATTTAGTGGCCTACTATCTCTCTAGCACTATGCTGATTCTCTATATACATTAATTCAGTCAGTCCTCACCAATGGTTTTATGAGCTAAGCATTATTATTTTCGATGAGGAACTGGTATCTTTCTTGTCTCTAATCAGTTGGCTGGTCTTTCACATATTCAACAGACATCTATCAAACATCTACTTATATTAGACTCTGGTGTGTGTGTGTGTGTGTGTGTGTACGTACGTACGTACGTACCAGAAATACAACAGTAAATAAAATAGGATTTCTGCTCCTAGGGAATGTGGTGAAGGACATAAAGCAATGATGCAACTGAATAAGTTATTAACATTTTGGCAAGAGAAGTGGATGGAAACTGTAGGTAGCTATGGAAAAATGGTCTTTGAAACCAGGTAGCCAGTTTCAGATCCTAGTGGCTAACTGTGATTTTGGCCTTATTATCTACTAATTCGAGCTATTGATACACTATGATCTCTACAACAATTGAGGAACTGATATGCATGAATAAATCAAAGTAGAATGTATAGATGTGAATAACAGGGGAAGAAGAGTATCTTTTATTCAACTGCATACATATATTGAACATGTATTAACACAGTGCTAATCACTGGTGGCAGATAAAGAAAACAGTTACTGTGTAAATAGAAAATTAGTTGAATAGGAGAAAATATTAGTCTAATAGCAGAAAGTAAGTATGTAAACAACTAGCTATCCTTTATTACTTTATAAAAGAGAGGCATTTTGATTTGTGTTTTTGTACTTAATTCATACTTAATGATTGAAGCCAGTCCTCACATTAAGGCTACCCTTCCATGATAAATGGGTGTAGTATATCACAAAGACCATAAAATCTTTTTGAGACATTTTTTTAGAGGAAATAAAATTGGTTAGATTCTTCTAGCTTATGTGCTCCATAAAGGCAGATGTTGTGTCTTTTATTTATGCATAGTAGGTATTCAGTGGCTTATAAATAAATGATATTTACATAAATAATGAATAAAAATATACTAAAATTTATATCTTCTCTGGTAATGTCATGCATTTCAGTTCAATTCAGTTCAGTCCAATAAATATTGATTTGCAGCATGTACTGAGTTTGATACCATAGATTCAAAGATGAATAAGAAACCATCAGTTTCTTTAAAGAAGTTTAGTCTGAGATGGGAGCACCAGTTGTTAGTAGGTACCTTCAAGACTATGTTTGTTATGTCTTATAGTTGAGATCAGAGACCCAAATCTCTTTGCCTTATTTTAGGAAGGGAAGAGTCTTTACATAAGGGTAAGGGCTCTTCTAAGGCAGAAAATCGGTGAGCACCCAGGGTGGCAAAGTGGAAAAGAATATCTTCTTCTCTGAAGTAGATTATGTTACTTGTTCAAATTTTTTGCCTTCTCTTTTTTTCTGGGCCCTTTCCTTTCCGGTTGCTAAGTTATTTCTTGCTAGGTTTCTCTCAGTGGAAGAATTATACTTCCTACCCTGTTGACAATAAGCTTGGCCATATGACTTGGCCAATGGAATGTAAGTGGGAACATGTGTGACCGTGGTCAGAAGCTTTAAAGGCCATTGCATGGCTCCGCTGTCTCTTTTTTTCCCTCTGCCATGAGGATGGCATGTCCAATGTATGGATTGTTCATTCTGCCTGGATTTCTGAGTGAAGAAGAATAGAGCAGATCTGTAGCCAACCTGCCCAAATGTGTAAAGTGAGTGAGAATTCAACTGCATTTGCTGTAGAAACAGATTTTATTAGAGTTATTTATTCCAGCATTATGCCTAGCCTAAGGTAACTGATATATTTCCCAAGAGCAGAGAGAAAATATTTCCACCCAATCTCCCCATAGTGACCCCTGATCTCATTTACCTGTTCCAGGAAGTCTGGATTAGTGAAGAAGAGGATTGGGTACAGGTAGACACCATGTTCCTTTGGTTGCACCACATTGTAATATAATAGCTTTGACCAAGTTTTTAATATTTAGAGAGCTGTTCATATTACCCAAAAATATAAAATAAAGGCAGTAGATCCTGGTAAAGGTAAAAAATAATAATCTTTATGAAAAGGGATCTTTATGAAAACAAACCCAAAATGATTTTTTATAATCCTACAAGGACAATTTCAAGAGTTCTGAAATTGCCACATAAAATTGAAAAAAAAAAAAAAGTCTTATCAACTAAGTTTCCCCCATCAGTTGTCATGGAAACCATCACTTTTTTGGGGGTGGAGGGTGAGGGGGCCTAAAGCTGAGATAATTAAATGTCAACATAGTATTAGTAGAGAGTGCTATGTTGCAAATAGAAAAGCCTTTGCTGGGTCACAGAAATGGATCCCAATCAGTCATGAATTCAACTTTTCTCATAAATCTTTGCAGTTACCATTATCATCAAAGGCAGCCTTTAGAAGCTAGAAAAGGCAAGGGAATGGATTCTCCGCGAGAGCCTCTAGAAGGAATGCAGTCAATCCTTTGCTTATTTTAGATTTATGATCTCTAGAACTGTAAGATGATAAATTTGTGTTGTTTTAAGTTTGTAGTAATTTGTTACAGATGCAATGGGAAATTAATACAAAGATGAAGACACTTTTGAATGAAGTTATTAGCTACCAAAATATTAATTGATTGTGAAGATAAAGACAGTGCTAGGTTTTGAGGCCAATTCCCAAAAGTGCTACCAAGCTCTCTTTCTTAAGAAGCTATTTGGAGATGTGCTTCTCCAAAATGAGGGTAGAAGCCATGAAATACATGGAATTTGGCAAAGCGAGCATCCACACAAGAGAGAAATTGGAAAGGATGGGATATAAAATCAACTTGGACCAACCATAAACAATGTTCAAATAGTCATAATATTGTAAGAACTTAAAATTCACAGACACAATTTGTGATCAAATATGCTGGGACATTCAAGTGGCAGAGAACAAACAGGTGTCTTTCAAACAAGGAAGTCAACTTAAAATGTTAAAAATTAGAAAGATCAAGAAATGAACATTAAGAGCAACCTGTCTATCAACATGGGGGTAAATAACAGAAGATATAGCTAAAAGAAAAGGATATGTTTGCCTTTAAGTCCGGAAATCAGAAACAGGTGGGATTTGACACTTTTAGACTCTGTGTAGGCCTAGAAATACACAAAAAGAAATACAATGAGAATGAGATAGGAAAGGAGAAAACCTTTTGTTCAATGGTGGAGTTCATTCCTCTATTTCTAATAATTCTGCTCTTCCTTGAAATTAAGTGTTCCATCGGACTTCTCGCATCATGTTAAAGATCTGTTTATGCAGCTGTATCCTGCACCAGGCCCTGAGCTTTGCTTTCATCGTACCAGTACAGCAGCATGCAGCAGGCACCTGCTCTGCTTGGGCTGAGTTCTGGGTCTCATTCATCATTTTACCCCAGAAGCACGTAAAATCCCTGGCATACAGTATATTGTGGTTGAATAAATGAAATTCTGACTGAAAGATGAATGAATACATAACCATTATTATGACTTTATGAGCATCATAAATCACAGATTAATATGAGAAAGAAGATACTTTTAAAGATTTTCATGAAAAGTGGGTGTTTTAAATGTTCTTGGAGAGACAATTGTGTGCACACACATTGGTTCACATTCCAAACTTCAAAGTACATTATATAATTGTGCACACTTCAACAATGGCCCTTTATATTGTATTGAGTAGGTAGATTCCACAGCTGAGTCAGTGTGATCACAGTCACAAAACACAGCACGTCCACACCATGTGGTGTTGACTTCCCTGTGTCCACTTGTGACACATTCCTCACAGCAGTTGCCAAGTGGTAATGATATGAAACTGTATATGATTATTACAATTATTTCAGCCTATTAGAGCAATTATATACTACTTTAAAAATAATTTATATTTCTCCCATGCCCCAGTAATTAGTCTTACCAAATAAATCATTGGGATGCCAAGACAGAGTAAAAGGCATCATGGACTTGGATTTGAAAACCTAGATGCAAATCCCATCTCTATCAATCTCAATTAACTTCTGTGAGTATATTTGTCAATTATTGTTGCAATAGTTCTTTGTAGCAATTCTAAAACACAATGGTTTACCACATTTATTTTTCTATTTAGTAGGATGGCTAGGGCTCTGAGGGGTTCATCAAAAAATTGTCTGGACTTAACTTCAGGTAGTGGTTAGGTTTAGATATATTCCAGATATGTATTCATTCTGTTTGGACTTTCAGCCACTGGACATGTTCTTTCTATGTTGATGGCTGAATCACAGGAGCTAAGCCGACTCATGAGAGAACATCTAAATCCTCTGCTTATGTTTCAGTCTTTAATCTTTCATTGGTTAAAGCACACGGTCAAGTCCAACATCAATGAGATAGACGTCAGTAAGGGTTCAGTTAGAAAAAAATGAACTATTATAAGAATTGTGGCAATAAGGGTTTTATTATTGTAAATTGATATTATACTGACGTGAAAAGAGTTGGTCAATGAAAGTCTGGTAAAGGAGTAAAGGGGAATCAGAAGAAGCAAGGGATAGGGTGGAGAGAGGCTACACTGATGAATCTGACCTGGTTTGTGCTCTCAAGAAGCTGGTACTGAAGCTAGGTGGAAAAGCCTGGTATACAAAGGTAGAAATTATTGTCTTGAAGATAAAATGATATGGACTTTCGGTGAACAGATAGGGTATTTCAAGCAATTGGCTTTGGAAAAACTTTCTAGTTTGAACTTATTTGAGAGAGAAGGAAAGGAGAGTTAATAGTTGGCTAGTATTATGTTCTGAGGTTAAGGGAGAACATGCAGGGCTAATATCTTGTCCTGCATTTTCCTAGAGTCCTTAGTAAAGCCAGGGCTATGGTCTTTTGTGGAGAATAATGAATAATGCAAATAAGTTTCTGGCAAAGAAGTGAAACAGAAGGGTCTCCTGGTGGCATTCTTAGCCAATTTAAGTGCTGTGAAGTTAGGAATTTATTTGGATTTCTGATCATGTTGTTATTATTTTTTAATCTAGGCAAAGGATTTGGATTTAGTTACTGATTGATAAACATTCCAGGAATACTCATTTCTTTCACTTCTCTCTAACTTTATTTTTGTCTGATACATTGTTTTAGATTGAAAGCAATAAGTATCCTGCTTTACTTAACAGAAAAATCTCAACAAGGCATTTATTTTTGCAGGATTTATGACTTAGAAAGCTTTTACTTTCTTCAAAGAACTATAACGGCTACCCTTCGTATCTGACTTCCCACTGTTTGGGAGACATTTGGTGATCTCTGTGGGAAAGTGCTGAGAAATTAAGTAAGAAACAGAAGAAAAATGTGTCTAATTCACAAATGATAAAATATGGCCCAAAGGTTATTAAAGCACATGCATTGTGATTTAGGAATTCCAGAAGGTTGAAAGGCAGCAGCATCAAATGACTTTCTTGGCTGTGATAAGTTATGAACAATCTATGGATGATCATCACATCGGGCCTTTAGACTTGCTTACTGTTGCTACTGGCATTTTGTTCGTGGAGAGTAATAGCCTCATGGTCACACCCATTATAAGCCTCCATATTGCAGTGTCTGATTCACAGCCCACACCTGAGGCTTTCGATTCTAGAACAGTTTATTTTGATTCTCTAGCCCTATCAATTCTAATGACATAGAATTTTTAAAGTACTAATATGCATTCCACTTTTACACTCACAAGAAGTGGTTTTAATTTGCTCATGCAAAAAGAAATTGGTTTAATAATTTGATTGCTTTGTTCACTGAAATAGTGATTTTGAAACACTTAATATTAAACTGAAGAGTCAAAAATGTTTTAAAACATCTTTAAGACAATTATATAAAGCTCTTGGGCTTAAATATTAAAGTAACATTGACAAGTTGGGAGGCATGAAAGATGATTCAAATGTCTTAACTGATTTTTCAAACAAGAGCTTGAATTTGAGTTTCCTATTTTAACTTTTAAAGTGGTAAATGGGAAATTTTGACTTTATTAAAACCAGCATGTGAATGTGGAAGCTAGTCTATTGAGGCATGGAAGCCCTGTCAGGCAAAGGGCCTCAATCCTATATAGGCTGTAAACACCTTAACTGTGCCCAGCAAAGATATAACAAGCAAGTTTATGACAATTTTTTTTGACAGTTACTATTCCAAGCAAGTTTACCATTCCAAACCCACACATTCTGAGCTGCCTCAGCTTTGAAATTCAAATGCCAGATAATTTGGAAATCACTTCTGAGGAGGAGAATGTAATATGATGCATTTTCTCTTGTCAGACTGAATCAATGACAAAAAGCCTTTGCATATTTACTGGTTAGAAGAGGCAGTGAGCAGGATAATCCCTTATCTGTCTGTAAAATAAATTAACCAACTCAGTTAACTTGGGATATGGGTTCACAAGATTTCAGGAAGCATATTTGCCAGGAACCCTAAAACCTCAGAGGGGCACCACCTCTTTAGAGGCAGGAGAGGATCCTACTACTTATCTACCTTAATCCTTAGATTTGTTGATCTGTAAAATGATAAGAGTAACATCTGTTTACCTTAGGGAGTTATGAAACAGATTAAATAAAATAGAAAAAAATTTTGTAAAGTGCTCGGAACATCTTAGACACTTGTTACATGCTCACTTCCATACATTTCCTCAGGTATAAGTCTTCCTTTGTGTTTACTGGCAGGTAACAGAAAACCAAGAAGCAAGTACATTAAGACAAAGATATGAAGGTGTTGGTATCACAAGTAAACATAACACATGCCTAGTTACGCTGCCTGTTGAAATAATCTGTTGACTATCTTTGACCAACCTTACCAATTAAAACTTTAGATACAACCTTTTTGACCATTTCATCCCTTTGGTTATTCTATATTTTGATGTTTTGGGTACTTTTTGAGTTTGTTTTTGTCTTGGCTAAACATACTTCTTACATGATTTTTATAATATATATAAAATTTATAGCATTTCATTAATAATGAGAATATTTTGAATTCATGTGAGCATCTTTTTCTACTTTATGCAAATTGGAAAATAGAAGACTCCTAGCCATTTTGTCCAGAACCTCTACAACTAACCTTAAATTTAACTGGCCAGTTTAATTTTAATTTTTAAAGGCAGTTTGAGCATTAGATAAAATTGGTTTTAAGCAAACCTTTTTTGATGAAGTGCTCTGTTTCCACCTCAGATATGTAGTCAATCCCCTTAAAAAAAAACAAAAAACAAACAAACAAAAAAAATGGGTCTATGGCCATGCTACCCTGAATAAGCCCTATCCCATCTGATCTCGGAAGCTTAAGCAGGGTTGGGCTTGGTTGGTACTTGGATGGGAAACCACGTAGGAAGACCAGGTGCTGTAGACACAAAAAATAAAAAAAATAACAGGTTGTAAGCTGACAAGGTCTTTGCAATCTGTGAGGTCAACCGAGGGTTGCCTCACCTAAAAAATTAAAAATTAAATAAAAACTAAAATATCCTGGCACTCCTGAGACAGTGCAGTGCTCACTAGGTTATATAAGTCATTTGTGGCTTGAGATGGGTTTACCATTTGGACTGCATGAACTTTGGATAACAAGACGGGGTAAAAAAAAAATAAACATCTCAACCTGTAGCATAAGCCCCCAGTAAATCTGCTTAACTTCAGGAGGAGTGTGTTTGTTCCACCATTCCTCAGTCCCCTGCAGCATTTTGATATTTGTATTTCCTTGCTTCTCACACTGTACTTTGATGAGGATTCTTCCCCAACCATACAAGCAACATAAAGATAGTTATCAAGTTCTGTTCATCAGTATGTCCTTTACAGTTATGGTGTGGAGTATAGCAGGCCCTCAGTACATTTCAAAACAAGTAGCAAATGATTAGGGGGAAACTACATGTACATTTAAAAATATTTTCAGATGACTTCCCAATTCAAAATGCATTTGATCTAATTCTTTCAATTTATGGAGCAGACTACATTATAATCTAATGATGCTATTGATTCAGAAGGATGTTTGAGATACCTGCTTTCTTCCTGCCAATATCTGCTTGGCTGACTTCCTCTACTTCCTTCAAATGTATGAGCATATCTTTTCAAAGAGGCCTGTCCTGACTACCTACTCAATATTGCAACATGTTCCCCTGCCTCACTCCTGCCACTCCCAATGCCCTATCCCTGTTCTTTATTTTTTTTCAAAATCCTTTTTACTTTCCAACATCATCTAATTATTTACCATAATTATCATTTACTTTCTCTCTCCTTCTGGGAGTATGTAAGTCCCACTAGGGCAGATCTGTTGATTTGTTCACTGATATATCCCAAGTGCCTTGAATAATTTCTAGCCATAGTAGGAATTTAGTAAATATTTGTGGAAAATATAAATATAAGATATCTAAACAATAGAGAGTTGGTTCTGATCTATATACCATGTTTCTAAGGCAGGAGTTAAGATTTAGACTTTTTATATAGATTTACCACAATAAGATTAGACAGGTAAGAGATCTAATTATCAGAAAATTAATTTGTCCATGTATCCCAATTCTGATCTGCTGAAGTCTTGCCATAAGTGAAAGAAGTTTCCTACTGTGTTGGCACTAAAGGGATGTCCTGTGCTTTGAGTGGCCATCATCGCTGTCCTGTCCCTTCTCCATTTGTCATTTGGCTCAACCTGCCTATTCTACACTTTTTCATGCTTAATCATGTTATGTCTTGTGCTGTTAACTCTCTCTAAACAGGAGTAAAATTAAGGGTTTATGAATGTGAACACCGAATTCACACTGCTTGGGGTTTTTACCTTGAATCCATCTTCATTTGTTGGATGTGCGAGTCTGGGCTATTTCCTTTATTGCTGTGTTCCTCAATGTTCTCATCTACAAAATTCGGCTAATCCTTGCATCTTCTTTGTAGGACTGTTTTATGGATGAATAAGCTCTTCTGTATAACACTTATAATAGTATCTAGTTTGTAGTAAACTCTCAAGACTACAACTCTCAAGAGGAAAGTGAAAGCTATTTTAGCTTTGGCTTAAGCATACTATAAATTTCTTGAGTGTAAGGACCATCTGGGCTTCAACTTTTTTCTCTAGGCCCTATAGAACATAATAGCAAACATTATGCCTATTTACTGAATGAGTCTTTGGCCTTTCAGTGTGCTGTTTT
>JAQQSQ010000368.1:0-14642 GCA_028627145.1 Eidolon dupreanum
GCCCCAGACACAGACCCTTCCCTCAGGAGCTCGGAGCCTGGGGACACAGGCAAATGTGACAATGCCATGTGACAAGTACTTGTTCCAATACTGCCTGTGCATACTAGGGGCACAGTAAACATTTATTTGTTAATTTATTAAACAATTATTTGCCAGGCTCCATTCATAGCAATTTACATTGTGTGTATATAACCTCATAATAACCCTATGAGTTCGGTCCTATTATTAGCCCCTTTCAGAGATGCTGAAACTGAGCCACAGAGACAATGAGGGAACTGGGCCAAGACACAACTTGTAAGCAGCACGCCAAGATTTTAACCTAGGAAATCAGGCTGCAGATCCCACCCAGGAAGGGGCATGCCCGATGCCAGCGGTGTTCATGCTCTGAGCCTCCGAGAAATGGGAGTCATAAATCTGACCTCACGGAGCCGTTTGGAAGATTACACGAAGCGATGCCTGTGGAAGCACTTTATCAACTGTCAAGTGCTCTGCAGTGGGGACCAAATGATTGGAAGCCCTGGGCCCTACCCACGCTGCTGTTTCTTGTCCAACTTCCCATGCAACCTAGGGCTGCTCAAAGCTCCATGAGACGTCCCATCCTCCCCTCGCCTTTATAGTCATACTTCCTCTGGATTCTGAGACAAGCTATGATGGGGTGTTGGATAGAAACCTGCAAAACTAGACAGCTTGGAACAGAGCGCTTGTGTGGAATTTGTAAGCTAGGGAGAAAGGAAGCCGAAGAGTATTTCCGCTGCTTATCAGCTCTGTGACCTTGAGAGAGTCATTTGCTTCTCTGAACCATGTTTCCTTATCTGTCAAATGGGGACAGTCTTACTGCATGGACTGCATGAGAAAGTGAATGGGATGAAGCAGCTCAGACACCGTTGCCTGCCGTGGCAATTATTAAATGAGACTGGGGGTTCTGGGGAGAAAAGCAGGGGCAGGAATCGGGTGGCACTGGGACCCTGGCCTGGGCAGGAGCCCCTCCACATGGCTGTGCTGGGTGGGAGGCTGTCTCCATGCTGTCTCTGAGATGCTTGCTCGGGACTCCCTGGCCTGTGTGCTCCGACTTCGTATATGCCGGTTCACACAGCCCCCTGCTTGTCTGCTGTTCTATGGAGAGACGCCCCCACAGTGGAGACACTGCCTTCCGCCCTCTTAATTGGCCATTTTTATTACTGGGGTTATTTAAGACGGTTCTTGGCTGGCTGCCGCCTGTTCACTGTCTTGGGGGAGGGGAAGAGCTGCTGGTCCAAGTGGACCTTGTGAAATTCTCAGGCAGACAGGCTCCTCTCTGGGCAGGGTTGGTATATCTTCCCAGGGCCCATGGCCTGCTGTGACAATGGGCGGAAGGCCATCTGGTATGCAATGGGGAGATTGGGACTGGCTTTGGGGAACACTTGTTGTAAGGTGAGACCACAAGACCAGAGAGCCTTGGAGCTTTGGGTGGGAGCCTGCTGGGACCCTGTGGTGCCTGAAACACAGGGATTCTGGGAGGCACCTGAGCCAGCTTAGGACCAGTTAAGGAAGGCTTCCTGGAGGAGACATCACCGGAGTTGTGTTTCGAAGGTCCAGTAAGGGTTTGAGAGAAGGGGGAAGTGTGCCCCAGGTAGAGAGAACACCTTGTGCAAAGGCCTGGAGGTGAGATTGCCAAGCGGTGCCTCGTCGAGAGCCTGCTCCTCGTGCCCACCCCTGAGTCTGGACGCGGACGGAGCCCGGCCTGCCTGCTCTTCCTTCTTCTCCTTCTTGTTCTCCCTCCTTCCTTGTGGCCTTCTTGGCTCTCTTTGTTCTGTTTGCTATCCCACATCCTCTCTCATTTCTCTCTTTCCCTCTTTCTTGTTTTGGGCTCTGCTCCCTATGGCTGGCTTTCTCACCTCCTCCCTGTCCCCCATGTGAGGCAGGGGAGGGTTGTGCGGGGAGCCCTATCCCTCACCTCTCTGCCTGATGCCAGGCCTCGGTCGGGGGTTCTTTGTCAGCTGCTGGGGCTTTGTGAGCCTCCGTGTGTGTGTGTGTGTGTGTGAGCACGTGTCTGGGGGCCTCTGTGTATGCCCTGTGTCCTGGCTCAGGACTCTGCCTCTGGTCACCTCTTGTTTATCATGGTGGAGGGCAGGGGAAGCTGCCTGGTGAGAGGGATAGCTGCCAGCTTGTGGGGGTCAATGCTAGTCATGGGGGAACTCGGTCCCCCATCTCCCATTAAGGTCTGGGCCCAAGACTAGATACAAGTTGGAGAGTGGGGGCCGGGAGGCTAGGCTGCTCACCTTACCTCTTCACCTTACCTCCCCTGGTCTGACCGCTCTACCTGTCCCTTCTCCCTTATACTTTGACTTCCCCTGAACCTCTAGCAGGCCCAAAGGGTTTGAAGTGCTCTCCGAAGTCATTTAACCCTGTGGTCCCCAGCTTTTTTGGCACCAGAGACTGGTGCTCCTATGAGAATCTAGCGCCTGATGATCTGAGGTGGAGCTGAGGCGGTGGTGCTAGCCGTGGCGAGTGGCGGCAGATACAGACGAAGCTTCGCTAGCTTTCCTGCCGCTCACCTCCTGCTGTGCTGCCTGATTCCTAACAGGCCACTGATGTCCATGGCCCAGGAGTTGGGGACCCCTGATTTGACCCATCCTCCTGCTTCCCGGCAATGTCATTCCCCTATTATCCCAGGGGAGTAGGTGCGCCTTCTATCTTTTTAAAAACACCTTCCGAGGGTTTGTCCTTTAGTGTTTTATATTTTTCTCTCCTGCCCTACTTATATACTCATGACCACTTTACAGATGAGAAAACTGAGGCCCAGAGAAGTATAGCACCTCCCTGAACATCACACAGCCAGTAAGGACTGGAACCCAGGTCCCCTGAACAGGTTTTCTTTGAAATCCTTGAGCTAAGAGATCCTTCCAGGAGCTGCTCGTCTTTTAAGGGGGGGTTTTGAAAACTCCTAGAGGCCAGAGCACTTGAAGAGAAGAAGCTCTTGCAAAGGTTTAACTCAAAGCCTGTCAAGTGGAGTCCACAGGGGCCAAGCCCTACCTCTTGGCCTGACATTCAGGTCCTCAGTGCTGGGCTCAGACAGGGCTCTCCTGGCTTACAAAAGAGTCATCTGAGGTCACCATGGGTTTGTCTCCTTATAACAAAAGGCACTTCCCTGGCCTTGGCCCAGGCTTGGGGTCTTGGGGTTTTGGCTGACTGATCTACTGTCCCCATCTGCCAGCCACATGCTTGGCTGTGTCATTGCTCTGTACCTCCATTTCCTCCTGTATCATAGGGGATGATGACCCTCCAGGGTTGTTGAGAGGCCTGGTTCAGTGAGGGCCATTCCCACTCCCTTTTCTCTGGGGAGTTGGGTGAACCAGGACGGCTGATCCTCCAGCCCCCAAGGACGCCATGTCTCCTGGGTCCCCAGGCTGGGGCTGGGGCCTGACAGTGGGTACTTCTGGGTCTGAATACAGTTTCATATGGAAAATCTTAATAGTAAACTGCAAATGGGTTTATTCTTGCTTCCTAAGAAAATGCTAACATGTAAAACATCAGGACTTATCCAAATTGGGGAAACTAAGGCCCAAGCTCAGCCAGCTAGTAGCAGGGTCACGATTAACTTGATGCCGAGTTCAGGGACCCCCAGCTCATAGGTGGTTCCTTTCTGTGCCTCACGGCATGAGAAATCCATGGAATTGCTTTGCTCTCTCTTCCTTGGGGCACACTGTCGGCCCGTGATCTGGCCTTCATGCGGGTGGAGGCTCCGACTCCAGCATGAGGCTGCCTAGGGCTTGTATGACCATAATAAGAATTGTGGGGATGACATCCTTAGCTCACCAGGTTGTAATGAGGATTCAGTGAAATGGGGCCTGCCTCACGCTAAGTGGGGTGCTGGCCCTTTAGCTGGTGTTGCTTTGTCCCTCCTGCCCAAGCCCGGCCCTCCCCAGCCCCCAGGCCCGTGCAGTGAGAACCACCTACTCCCTCCCCCTTCCGGGTGCAGGCCGCCCTTTTGTGTTCAGGACACTTCCTTTCCTTAGCAGGGCAGTCTACCCCACCAGTGAGGAGGTCACACCCCCATCTCCTCTCTAGCAGACTGTTAGCACAGGGTCACTGGGCGGACAAGACCTAGTCTTCAAGACTGTGTCCAGCAGAGTGTGTCACTTGGAGCTTACTTGTTGGAGAGTGGTCTTGAATGGGGGAGTCTATCCTTGGCCCTGTCTCCTTGTGGGGACGTGGAAGCTGTCTCAGGAGGTCACGTCCCTGGCCTGAGATCTCACCGTGAGTCACGGGCAGAGCTGGGATTCCAGCCTGGGTCTGGCAGACTCTTCTAGAGTACTTCCTGTCACACTGACGGGCTCAGTCTCCCAGGCTGAGAAATGGGCCACACTTTCCTGGCGTTGGCCCTGGCCCTTGGGCTGAGATTTGAGAGTTGGAAGTTCAAGTCCTGCCTCGCCCCTCAGCAGGCAGCAGGACAGCTGTTCTTCCTTCTGGACCTCCGTAAGGTGATGGGAAGATGGCTTCCGGGTTCTTGTCCAGCCCACAGACTGCCTCTGTGAGGCCTTGTGGGTGAAACGCTCTCCCAGACCTTGGCAGAGAGGTGATGTTGCAGGCCGTCTTGGCATTGTTTTTCCAGGGTTGACGTCAGGGCAGCCGGTTTAGGGTTTCATCTCTGAGACAAAGGCGGCTTTGTAGCATCTGCCCAGTTTATGTCCAGACACATCACCCCCCAAGGTGGGAACGAGGTGGAAGGGATTGTGGCGCCCAAACATGGGAGGCCTGGAAGGTTTGGCTCTTCCTCAGCAACTCCAAGAAGAAAGCAGGATCTCCTAATCCCGTGATACTCATGTCACTGTTTCCTGAGAGCATCCCATGTGACCAGCGCAGCTCAAACTTCATGGATGTGTTCTCTAGACATCATGACACTCCTGAAGAGTGGCTGTGGCCACACCCACTGATGAGGACACAGACTCGGCAGCTGAAATGACTTGTTACTTGTCATAGCTAGAAAGTGGTAGAGCTGGCATATGAATTAGATCTCTCTGGCTTAAAAGATCCCCACGGGGTTCCACCACTGTACTTCAGAAATCCAACATGCCCTGGGGAGAGGCCAGAGCATGTAAATCTCATGATGTCAGGGATCCATAGCTTTCATTTCTATTCTCAGGATTCAGAGTTGGGTTGCTATGCTTGGAGTGTGTGTTGTCTACATAAGCACACACCTGTAGTGCACATGTATGTACAAGTTATAAGAAGGGATCGGACACTGAAAGGTCTGTAGTCATGAGGAAGGGATTCTAGGGGGGCCTTTTAGGTGGGTGTAAGGGGTCATTCCAGGGGTCGCCTAGGACCTTTTGCTCTTTTTCAGGAATTACCTCACTTGATTATTCACTCATCTGTCCATCCATCCATTCATCCATCCATCCACCCACCTACTCACCCACCCACCCACATATCCATCCACCTACCCATCTGTCTGTCCGTCCATTCATCCATCCATCCACCCATCCACCTGCCCACCTGCCCACCAGTCCGTCCGTCTGTCCGCCCATTCATCCATCCGTTTATCCATCCATCCATTTACCCATCCATCATTTTCAGGACCCCCTGTGCTCAGGACTATGCTTGGGCCCTGGTGATGTTGCTGCAAGGACCAGGAAGGCACACTCGTGTCACTAGACAGTTTGCCAAATGACTGTTACATAGGAGCTTGAAGAGGCCTTAGAGGTTGTTTAGTTTCTGTCCCAACACACAGATTACGTTCACAGAGAAGCAGCAACTTGCCCAAGTTTACGCAGTTAGCCAAGACTCATGGCTAGATCTGTGGACCCCACGCCTATGTTCTCGCCTCTCTGCTGTGCTAATAGATAGCTCGTCTCCTGGCTGGCAGCCTTTTGCCCAGCCCTTCCCTCCTTGGCTATTTTGATGTGTTCTTGGCTTTTCTGGAGTCCTCTGCGGTCTTTATCCTGAGGGACATTCAGAGATGCTGGCTGGACCAGCATGCAGGACCCAGATTGGGGCTGAGCTTGGCTGTGCTCTGCCCTGAGGTGACGCACTTGTCCATTTGGAATGTCAGGTTGGCTGGACACCCGAGTGCAGAGACTCTGAGGCCCTGCTTCACTGTTCCTTGTGGACACCAGCTTGCTGTCCTCTGGGGGTCACTAGAGGTCATTTGTTCCTTCCTTACCTTGGTGCTAGGACCACTTCAGATCCCACTTAAAGATCTTACTACCTCAGAATGATGTTCCATAGCCTTTCCCTAGATATGCCTTCCAGTGTCATAGGCTTTTCCTTTGGGAAATGCTTCCTGGTCTGTAGCCCGAATCCCATATGCTGCGTGCTCCCCGTTTAGCCTTCCACACGGTAGGAGCATGGATGGACATCAGCTGCCTGGCGACAACCCTTCCCAAGTTCTCAAGGAAGCACCGCCCCCTCCACCCCTGAGGCTTACTCTCTTCCCGCCTGAATCCCTCTTGACTCACACGCACCGGTTGGGGCATGCTCTGTGTAGAAAGAATCTGGCCAGTCCCTTTAGAATCCAAGTTCCTGGGAGGGAGGCACATTCTGTCTCCTAGAGTCATGGAACCCTCTGAGGTGGAAGCAGCCCTGGAGCCCAGGGATCACTCCTGTCCCACCTTTCCTGATGGAGAAACTGAGGCCCAGAGAGGTCGAGTAGCACGTCTACAGCCATTCGGCCAGACTGATGGAGTTGAGGCTTCTCCTTCAAAGGGCAGTGCTGTTTCAAGGTTTGGCCAGGAACTGGGTTTTCCAGCCCGATAAAGGTGGCTCCAGACAGTGTCCACCCCTGACAGTGTCCAGGAAGCAAAGCAGCTGGCTCCACCCAGCTCCACAGGGCTCCCCGGCCCAGAATCAGTGCCCTCCTCTGCTGGCCTTCTGGTCGGGCAGATTCCTGGCGGTCCTCAGAGCTGGGCAGCGGCCTCCTCTACTCCCACATGTCCCATGGTTCCTTCTTACTTCGTAGCTGCCCTGACTCCCTTTTGGCCATTGGAGTGGCCCCTCACCTCCAAGGGTGGAGAACAGGAGGCCTGAGTGTATGATTGTAGGTAAGTGGCCAAGGGGACATTAACTCCTGTGGCTGGGGCAGGAAGGGGTTAAGCAGTTCTGCCTGCTGGGGCTGGATTCCCAGCTGGTGTCCTGGCCCCTCAGGCCAACCAGGCCATCTGGCTTGACAGATGCCACAAGGAGTTCCATCTGTCCCAAGGCAAAGTCACCAGAAAGAGGCCTTTGTGGGCCTACTTGGGTGGGCGTGGACCTAGCTGTCTGTCCCTAGCAGGCAAGGCAATTTGGGGAAGGGCCCTCCACTGGGCAGGCTGCCCTAGGGGTGGCTGGCCTACTATCTCCCAGAGGCAGGAGGAGGGAGAGCCTGAGTTCCCCGGAGTAGCGAAAGCTTCCTTGTGCAATGGGTCTAGGAGGTGCAGGGACAAGCCCAGGGTCACATGGTGAGTCAGTACAGGCAGAGTGGGACTTGCACTCAGACCCTACTCACTACTCCACCCACCCCATGGCTCCAGCTCACAAGTTCATTCATCCAATAAATACCAGTTGAGGGCCTACTATGTGCTGCGCACTTGGAGACTCCTATTCCCAGACAGCACCCCAGTCCCAGTGAGGGGAAGAAGGAGTCCAGAGGACGAAGCCTCCAAATGGCACACTTCAGCCACACTCAGGACCCCAGCCCCAGGAACATCACCCTGCCCCCACCTCGCCAAGCAACTGGAAGTGTGGGCCTACTTGCTAAGAGGAGCAAAATAATGTTAGATGCTCAGTGTTCGCCATCTTGTACAAGCCTCAGTGAGGCAGGTATTGTTATTACCTCTATCTTATAGGTGAGGAAACCGAGGCCCACAGAGGTAGTGTGACTTTTGCGAGGTCACCAGCTGGGAAGTACTTGAGTCTGTCTGTTTGACATCGAAGTGTTTAGGTGATATCAGAGGGGAGAAGGGGCCCGGCCTGGGTGCATCCGTTCTCTCAGGCTCCTTCTCTCCCTGTCTATCTGGACCGTCTTGTGTTTGGCTTCTTGCTGAGTCCAGGCAAGGGATCATGTGGCTGGAGGATCAACCTCAGGGGGCAGAGAAGCCCTAATCGGGTTCGTGCTGGTCCCCCGTCAGGTCTGGGGGTTGCCAGCTCTCTGCCTCCCCTTGGGCTGGGCACCTGGCAGGATCCGGGCAGCTTGGGGGCTCATTGGGATGATTTCTAGTGTTTGAAGGACTCTCTGCCCATCTGAGAGCCCCACTGGCTGGCCCAGGCTGAGGAGGGATTTCATTTCAGGGGCCACAGCCAGGGCCAAGAGGTGCCTAGCCTAGAAGCACAAGGTGGGGGCCTCTGTACTTCGCTTTTGGGGGTCATGCAAATTGGAGTCCACCCTGGCCCTCAAGAGGCTGAGGTACATGCTCCCTGACCTTCTCCCTCCCCTTTTGAGCCACTTGGCACAGAGAAAGGAGCCCTGGCTTGGGTATTAGAGAACTCCATGTTCTGATCCAGCATCTGCCATCCCACAAGGAGGCAGGTGAGTCTAATGGTTCTGAGCTTGGGCAGCTGGACTGCCTGGATTCGAGTCCTGGCCCTACCACTTTCCAGCTCTGTGACCTTGCACAAGTTGCTTCACCTCCCCGGGCCTCAGTTTCCTCGTCTGTAAATGGGCATGATGTTAGTACCCATCTCATAAAGTCATTGTGGGGATTAAATGAGCTAATGCTGCCCAACGCTTTCTAATGTTAACTATTATGATTATGTGACCCTGATGAGTAACCTCTGCTCCGCAAGCCTCCGTTTCCCCATCAGCAGAATGGGGGCGAGAAAAAGAGAGGCTCTAATAAAGTACTCTGCCAGGGGTTTTACTGTCACAGAATGTTCTCTGGGCGTCCACTCCATTTCATTCCTCCTCCTCTCTGTAGGGAATTGGCTTTTCTCTCCTCTGAGTCAGGTACCCCAGCTCCATGAATGTGTGTGTGTGTGTGCGCATGCATGCACGTGCGTGCATGTGTGTGTTGGGCGGCACCCCAGCACCTGCCCCACTGGTTCATATCAAGTTGAATATCAGGAGCTGCATGACAACAGGAGGCTGGTATTAAGTAATGAGTCTGTCCCCTTGAGCTGTGTTTAGTCACTAATCCCTCTCTTGGTGCAGATAATTGCAGTCTACTTACCTGTCCCAGCTGTGCCTGGAGCCTTCCCAGCCAGTTATGACAATTAGGTTGGTACATGTACAGGCTGTGCCCACCACGACCCATCCTTAGTTGCACAAACCCATGTGTGATTAATTGGTTTCCTGGGTCCTTGTCACTCTTCCCTCCTTCCTCCCCGATGATTACTCAGGAATGTCCTTTTTACTGGCGACAGGGTAGCAAGCACATGGGCTCTGGTTCCAGACCGAGCTCTGGTTCTAGCCCCTACTCTGCTCCTGTCTGAGTGTGGGACCTTGGACATGTCACTTCACCTCTCTGAGCATCAGACATCTCCATTACAAATGGCCTGGACTTCTGAGCTTCCCCCTTCTGACATCCTGGGATTCCATGTTCTGTGAATTTTTTCCCACAACACATAAAGCCTGATTTTGCTTGCAGGTCCTCATTTAATCCAGACAGGGGCCCTTCTTCCCCATTTCACAGATGAGGAGACTGAAACCCAGAGAGTGACTTGCTTAAGGCTGCAAAGCCTTAGTTTAAACCCAGGACGGGGTGTGCCAACTCTTGGCAGGTGTTTTTTGCCAGGCTACTGATGATGAAGGGAACTTGGAAGACAAGGCAGTCCGCCCAGGGTCTCCGGGTGAGCAAGTGTGCCTTGAGTGAGTGAGCGGCGTCGCTTTGATGGAGGGATTAGACTGAGCGGCAGACCCGCAGTGCCTTGCATTTACCTGCGGGCATGGTCACTTGGAATAAACAAGGGAGAGATCCAAAGTGCACATTAGGTTTCCAAAATAGCCTTGGGAGTTGCTATTTTTCCTCAAAGCTGTAAACATATATCTGGGTGGGGCCCCTACCCTCCTCGGCACAGACCCTCTGGGCCTTTTGATTCTTAGCCTGGGTGCCCAGAGCCCCTGCCTGCTGGTTTCTGGATTCAAGCAAGAGCTGGAGCCCTGTGGGGCTGATTGCTGACTGACACTAGCGATGGGGTTTGGTAGAGGCTCTGGGGTCTTGAGAGGCCTGGAGAGAAAGGCAAAGTCCAGGGATGGAGAGCTATGAGCACCAACCTTCCTGTTGTCTGTGCCATGTGAGGTAAGCCTAGGCACGGAGGTGAGTGAAGATGATCATTGGAGGAGAGGAACAGAGCTGGCAGGGACTGTGGAGGTTGTTGGGGGAAACCGAGGTTCTTGGGGAGGGGCAGACAAGGAGGCCATGTCTGAGGCCGCACAGTGAGTCAGCACTGTACTGACTCTAGATTGGATCTCCTAAGGAAGGCCCTGGAGTTGATACTCAATGGACCCTTTATCCAGCAAACATTTATTTGGTGCCTGTGCACCAGGCTCCATGCTGGAGTAGCAGCTGGGAGCTAGAGATGGGCCTGACCTTCCAAGAGCTGAGTTAAGCAGGGAAAATGAACAGGTGAACAGATAACCTTGCTAGCAGGCGACAGAAGAGGGGCACCTGACCTTGACCATGGACTGGGGAAGGCTTCGTGGAAAAGGGTTCTATAAGTTGGGCTTTGAAGTTGGCATGAGATGAAGAGGAGAGACAGAAGTGACCAAGGGGGCATGGAGGATGGTAAATTTTATATTATGAGTATTTCACTACAATTAAAAAAAGAAAAGATAAAGAAAGGGACAGAGTGACAAGTCTCCTCCAACCCCCTAGCCATGTGGTTCTCTCTAGATGCAAGCACTGTTTTCAGTGTCATGGTAGAGTCCTGCTCTCCTCTCTCCTGCCCTGGGTACCGATGGGCGGGGGCATCTCGGATGGGGCTCCTTTACTTGTGAGCTGAGTAAAGATGGCTCCCGGCCCTGAGAGCCCAGGGTGAGCACCCCCTCCCACCCCCACTTCCAGGCCACAAGCAGCCGGTGCCCAGGTCTTCCTGCCCTGTTGGGTTGGAGGGAATGAAGACCCAAGGCTGGGGGCTGGAGGTCCTGCTTGAGAGGGCCCCGGAGCTTCCCTCCCCTCCGTCAGTGGGAGGAGGATGCCCTTCACCCACTCCCGTGTGCCTAGCACTTGGCTCCCGCGTGCGCACTTGGGAAATGATTGTTGAGTCTGTCTTGGGGGAAAGAAGATGGAATCTAAGTCAATAGCCAGACAGAATTAGGCTACGGCAGACACTCCCTGGGGCATCCTCAGTGCCAAGTCTTGTGTCAGCCCTGGGACGTGGCGCTGCATTGGACATGTGGGAGATGAGAAGCCTTTCCATATGTCTTTGTCGGACGGCCCCATGGGTTACCAGGCATTGATAGCTGAGCACCCAGGTATCCTGCCTGGTGCCCAGGACCCTGGCCAGCCCACTCAGCAGAGCTGCCACCCCAAGCTGAGCCTTTCGTTCTCCATGGTGGGAAGGGCATCATAAAGACCATGTCTGTGACTAACATAACATCCATCTATTGTATGTTTACTAGGAGCTGGGCTCTGTGCTAAGTACTAATGCATCCTGACTCATTTAATACACCAGCCCCACAAGTAGATGCTTCCATTAGCCCCCACGTTAAAGACGGGAACCTGGACCATGGGAGATGAAGTGTTCGGCCAGAGGTACACACCTGCCCCTCTCAGCATCCCAGTCAGATGGGGGACAGTGTGGGACCTTTGCATTCAGTGCCTGGGGTCCTGATGGCAAACGGCGGCCTTTGCCCACCATGAATTCCATTGAGCAGCAGAACAGAAAGAAACCGAGACCACTTTACAGATGAGGAGACTGAGACCCAGAGAGACAGGGGTGCGAGCTCAGACCTTAGAGCTAGTTCGCGACAGGGGAGCTTCCATTTACTCAGAGCCTGGGTTTGTCATCTCTTTCAGACTGGAGCAGCCCCGAGGAGGGGGCCTTTATGATCCCTATTTCATGCTGACCAAATGGGGAGACTGAGGGCCAGGAAATCACTTGCTCAGAAGCACGTGGCCCGTAATGTTGGGATTTGAACGCAGTTTGGTCTGACTCCAAACCCATTGCCTTTTTGGCTTGTCGTGAGCTAGCCCCAGCTGGTTGTAGGGGTGGGATGGTGCTTGGGTTGCCGGCAGATCCGCTGTGGCCAGTGGAGGTGGAATGCGAAGGCCTTTGTCCGCCTGGGTTCTGGGCCCTCAGCAAATACTCTGGCTAAGTCGCTCTTTTCCAAGTCACTGGATGTGGCCTGTGGACACACACCTGTGCATTCGAACCTGGCCTGGTCATTTGGGGCTGTTTCCTGAGCCAGTGTGCTGGGAGTATGGTAGAGCTGATGAGACTCTCTTATGAGAGGCTGCTCAGGCTTGGGAGTCTGATGGGCTTGACGTGGAGCAAATCATTTCACCTGAGCCCCAATTTTCTCATCTGTAAGGTGGGAATGAAAACATCTGTCTCAAGAGCTATGGTGGGAGTAAAGTGACATAATAAACATTTTACAATAAATGCAAGTTCTCTCCTTTCTCCTGAGAGAGCAGGGTCTCATGAGAGAGGCAGAGAAGAAATAATTTACAACACCCTGGATGCCATGAGGAAGGCAAGTGAAAGGACTGGAAATGCCAGGATGGGTGCAGCAACTCATCCTGGGGAAATCACAAAGGGCTCCCTGGAGGAGGTGATGAAAGTATAGCAAGCCTGGAAGAGGTCGGAATTGGTGCCCCAGAAACCTCATGGTGGCCTGCGATTTGGGATGCAGATTCCTCCTTGCCATGAGATGCTCATTGAGTCACTTTCCTTCTCACAGTGGCCTGGTTTGGGGCAGGGGGCAGTGCTCACTCAGGGTGTGGTTTCTAGACAGAGGACTGAAGCATAAAGCTCCTAGGGGCATCTGCAGAGCTGCCAGGTCTCCAAAGGTGTTTTTAATAAATGACACCAAATTCACAGTGACGCTGGCAACCAGGGCACATATGAACGCTGGGTAATTGGAGCAGTGATTCCCATGAACAGCCAGAACCTCAGATTGGCTTTGGGGCAGGTGACCAGGGGCTTCTCTGGGCCTGGGAGAGTGCCCTCTCATGCTCTGTGCTTCTCACAGTGGCACCATGAGAAGGGCTGGGCTCTGACCGGTGGGATCTCTCCTGTCTTGGTCTCACCTGCTGTCATGATGGCTCTTGTCAGGACAGACCTCAAAGGGCTAGGCACATGCCATTCATTCTTGGGGCGCATCTGGGGCCATAGAGGGTAGAAGCAGCACATTTACCGGGTTTTTCTGGTAGAGGAATCAGTCTCGTCAGCATCTGTTTTCTTTCGCTCTGCCACCCCCACCCCTATGTGTCCCTGGTCACCCATCCAGGTGACAGTGGTATCTAGCTATTATGATTATCAACATCAACATGATTATTATGGCAACATAGTGGCTTTGGGGTGAGCCAATCCTTGGTTCGAGTCTGGCCTTGTCACTTGCAGTGTGGTCTGGGACTACTCTCTCAGTCTGTTTGGACCTCTGTGATCGTCTGTCATGAGAATGAGGATGATGACCCTGACTGCATGCTCATGGATACGCCAGGTACTGTTCTAGGCACCTGTCAAACATGAGTTTGTTGAATATTTGCCAAAAAAAAACCCCTACAAGTCGGTTTTTTTCCCCACGGTTCAGAGGTCAGTAGTTTGTTCTGGGTCACAGAGTTGCAAGATGTGTAGCTGGGGTTCGATCCCAAGACCCCTCTGGCTCCAGAGCCCCTGCCCTTCACTACGCACATCAGTTTGAACACGGAGACTGATGTCCCAGCTGGCTGTGAGACTGTGGTTTATTAGATAGCTTTGTGGTCAGCATGGGGTGTTGGTTCAGGGACTGTGGACATCGTTTTCTGGCCTGGTGGCTGAGCCCTTAGAATTTATTCAGTTTGACACCATTGCATTAAGAATGGGAAGTGATACTAGAGGAGGAAAAGGGACTTGCCCAAGGTCACATGGCAGGTTAGGGCAGAGACAAGACCAGATACAGGGCTTCCTGTATAGTACAGACTGCCTTGCTGCCTGAAGCTGTGTGGGCCTGGGGAATAGGGTCCAGTTAGGGGCTTGCCATTCTCTCCCTCCTGCCTCTCTCCAGGCCTCATGTCTCCTTGGCTCCTCACAGAGCGCCCAGAGGCCAGCCAGCTGCCCTGCAGAGGGTACCCTTGGTTACAGAGAAACAGGTAGGGAGAATAGGACCATCCTATGCAGCTTATCCCCACAGACCATGGGCAAGGCTTGCTTTCACCTTCTTGCTGGGAAAATTTGTTAAAACTGAATTTCAGTGCCATCTCTCAGTTGCTTCCAGACCTCCAGAGGGTCAGGGCAGGAAGGAGAGGTGTCCCTGCTTAGGTGGCCTGGACCTCACCTGCCCGCTTTTTTTTTGCTTCCCCGAGGCCAGCGCAGGCAGGGTAATACCAGTGATAAAAATGGCCGTCGTGCATCAGGGGTGCCTGCGTACCTGCACGTGAGCTCATTTGACCATGAACCCTGCAAGCAGGAGAGCTACCCCATTTTACAGAGAAGGAAACTGAGGTTTTTACTTCCTGGTAAGCGGCCCCTGTGAGATGACAGTTTCTTCATCATACGCTGCGGATGTCGTATCCGGAGGAGGCAGATGGGGAGACTGAGGCCTGGGCAGA
>JAQQSQ010000036.1:0-49230 GCA_028627145.1 Eidolon dupreanum
TGGGTGTTAGAACTATTCAAGAGGAGCTCAAGTCGCTGGAGTCAACTTTCCAAACTGCAAGTGCGCCTGAAAGCACGGTGCATTTAGGAGGCGGTAAAAGGGGAGGGCTTCGACTCCGGAGCAAAATGACAGGGAAGAGCTTCTGGGCTGTTCACTGCCCCAGCCTTGATGGTGAAGCTGAGATTATGGCTTGGGGGATGAGAGTCCATTTATCTGGTTCGTTCCCACAATCTAATTGGAAAAGTGGAATTGCCACTTACGACTGATGGTAAAAGAACGTCTTTAAGCTATGAAGCTAAAATGAACTGTGAAGTTACATTCGGGAGCGGATCGCTTTGACGGCGGCAAGAGGTTTTATTTGAAATTAGAAAATGAAAATTACCGATCAATGCAGTAAGAATAGAATGAATGGTGTTTCAATTGTGCTAGGGGAAAATGTAACTCAGAATCAAGATGTCCTATTTACCTTCTTTCCAATTCCAGCTCCTTCCACATAATAGCAACATAAATAAGTATGCAACGCATTGGGGGAGTGGTGAAGACGCCGCTCCGAGTCCCTAACCTCAGACAAACCCCCGCGACAGTAACGTGGGCTTTGGGGAGGATGGCGGGTCACGGGGACCTCTGTGAGCTTGCCTTTCCTGATGTCACCAGTTCCTGGGCCTGTGGCCCTTCTGGACACCGAGGATGCTGCGGGGTTCTGCTTTTTTAATTGGAAAAGTCGGGTCGGGGTTTTAATGAACAAGCGTAGGCCACCAAGAAAGATCTGTCCCCACGGATGCTCAGACGAGGGGTGCTGGTGATGAAGGAAGTTGTTCCAAACGGAACACTGGAGGAGCGGAGGGATTTAGGTGATAAATTTTATATTCATATTATTGGTGCTGTAAAAAGATTCATAGCTTTCATTTCTTGAGCAATGAATACAGCCGACATGATTTTTGAGTGTGATTTATTTATCCATAAAAGCACTGTGTTTCGAATGCCTACTATGTACTGTATGCTGTGGGTACAGCGAACAGTGCAGGTAAAAACTCCTGCATTCATGGAGCTTTTATTTTGGTGGAAGATAAACAGATAAATAAATATAGTATCTATTTATTTATTTTTACACCTACCACACTCGGTCTTCCTAGGTGGTCTCCCATCCAAGTACCAGACCCAAGCCCGCTTAGCTTCCGAGATCAGATGGGATCGGGCGTGTTCAGGGTAGCACAGCCGTAGACAAAAAAAAAAAAAAAGATTTTATAGAATGCGGTGAGCATGGCAGGAAAACAGGTGATGGGAGGGGGGTAGGCTGCACGTTGCCGGAGGACTGTCAAAGCAGGCGAGCAGGTGAGACCTGTCGGGGAAGAGCAGCTGGGGCGGTATGTGCAAAGGGCCAGAGGTGGGCAGGTGCTTGATGTGTGGGGAGAAGGGGAGGGTCACACGCTCTTAACCGCTCTTAACCATTATGCTCACCTCTTCCGCCATGCCAGGAAGCCCTTTGCGTCACCTGGGTGAACGTGAGGCTATCTGAGCATTCCTGCGGAGGGGGTGAAATGCATACTCAAAGCCTGTTTTCTGTTTTCCGATGACCTCTTCTTATATCTGTCCAGTTGTCTCGATCTGCAGCCCCTCCGTCCTGATTCAAGCTGCCTTGTGTCGCCCCTGGATTACCAAAAGAACCTTCTATTTGTTCTGCTGCTCCCCCACCACCCATTCCCCATGCAGTGGCCAGAATCTGATTTCAGCAGCATCCCCCGGCTTAAAACCGTCTGTCATCAGCTTCCCATGGCTCTTAGAATCGAGTCCCGAATCTGTCATGGGAGACCACGACCCTGCCCAATCTGTCTCCTCTCCTCTTCCAAGCTCACCATCTCCACCCTCACAGCCTGGACTCCAGCTCTGCTGGCCCTTTCTACAACTCAGAAACATCATGTGCCTTCCAAGTTCATGTCCTTCATATGTGCACTTGTCCCTTATCTTCTGCCTGGCTAGTCTCCTCTCCATATTCCTCAAAGCTAAGTTCAAATGCCACTTTTTGCCTTTCCTAATCTCCAGCCCTACTCCTTCAAGGGCTGGCCAGATCTCAGATTCTATGTCACAGTCCCTTAATTTTTCTGCATTGTTCCCTCATGACACTTGTGACATTTATTTATGTGATTATTTGTTCTTTGCTATAGTATCATTTTTCTTTAACATAAAGAATTCCTGTTAACATTTCTCAGAGTTTTAGGTCTGCTAGTGATGAATTATCTAAGATTTTGTTTATCTGAATTTTTTTATTTTGTCTTCATTTTGAAGAATACCTTTACTGGATGTAGTATTTTAAAAATATAAATTCCACCCTCTCCCCCAACATTTTAAGAACATTCTTTTCTGTTGTATTCTGGTTTGCATATTTCTTATGAGATCAGTAGTCACTATTATCATTGTTCCTCTCTATGTAATGGATTTTTTCCTTTGGTTGCTTTTAAGATTTTCTTTTTATCTTTCATTTTTGGCAATTTGACTATGATGTGTCTGAAAGTATGCTTATTTCTGTTGTTTGGAGTTTGTTGAACTTCTTGGAGTATGGGTTGGTATATTTTATCAAATTTGGAAAATATGAGCCATTAAATTTTCCAATATTTTTTTCTACTTCTACTTCTCTTCTGAGGACTCCAACTATACTTATATTGGATTAGTTGATATAGTTTCACAGGTCGGTTAGGCTTTTTTCATTTTTTTTTCAATCCCTTTCTCTCTGTGTCAATTTGAATAGTTTCTATTACCCCTTCTCCCCCCACCCCATTTTACTATTTTTTCCTGTATTGAGCAATTTGCTGATAAAACTATTCAATAAAATCTTCTATTTAGATATTTCATATTTCAGTTCAAGAATTTCCATTTACTTTTTAAAATTTCTCTACGGATATTTCCCATCTATTTTCTTATTAGGTCTATTTTCTCATTTAAATCCTTACATGTATTTATGTGTTTCTTATTATTTACTGCTAATTCTATAATCTCTGTCATATCTGTGTTTGCATAAATGACTTTTTTCTCTTGATTATTGATTATATTTTCCTGCTTCTTCTCAACAGTAAATTTTGATAATATATATGCTAGATATTTAGATATTACATTGTTGAGAGTCTGGATTTTGTTGTCTTCTTTTAAAGATTGTTGGGTTTCGTTCTGGCTGTCGGTGACAGCATTGGTGGATTAGCTTGATCCCTTTGAGGATTGTTTTTAAACTTGGTTATTGTGAGTCTCATGTAGACTTTCCTTAAGGGCTAGTTTAACCTTGTTTGTAAGGTATGGCCTTTCTGTAGATTCAGCTGAGTGCCTGGAGAGTTTCGTGAGGTCTCTCTACCTTGGCTGTTCAGAATGTCGGTATCTACCAGCACTGTGTGATCTTCAAAATCTCTATTCAGCTTACCGCTTCACAGTAGTTGTTACCTGCCACCACAGTGTTTTTTTTTTTTTCCTTGCACACACACAGCTTTGTAGATGGTCAAAGACTTAGAAGGACCTGTATGCAGATTCTTGCATTTCCTTCTTTATGCACCTCCCTCTTCTCTGGTACCCCAACCCACAAATTTCAGTGCTACGATGGCCCCAAATCTTGATCTCTGTCTCATCAATTCATCAACACCAGCATGTTTTCTTGGGCTTCACCTTCCTGTACTATAGATATAAAGCACCTTCAGGCAGAAAGCCAGAGAAATTGTAGCACTTATCTCATGACTTTATTTTCTCTCAGGCATCATAATCCTGTGATGACCCTTGTACAATATCTGAAAATGTCATATATATTATAATCTATGTATAACATATTATATATTAATAATAATATATTTCCCCTAATATACATAAACCAGTCTTATAGTTGTTTTCAGCAAGAGAGATAATCTAGAACCAGTTATTTCTTCATGGTCTGAAGTTTTGTCATATTCTCTCTTAACTGTGCCTGAATGTTGTAAACCACCTTGAAACCCATTTTCTTTATTCAGCAGTGAGTGGTGATTATTCGTACTTATAAAAAAGTTGTCCAATGCCCTTTTCCTGATCACGCTTGGGCAGAGGATGGAGGCACAGCATGAGGCCAGATGAACCCTTAGGGAGATCTACATCAGGTACTATGAAAGATTTCACGATAGAAATTGGTAGCAGAAATTGGTAGCAGAAATTGGTTTATACGTGTTAGCACTTATTCCCTGCTCTTGATATTTTCTTCGAAGTGGACAGACATCTACTAGTGTAACACTCTTGACCTCTTGCCTCACCCCAAGTCTTCTTGAGTGGGTAGAATGCATTACTGGATTGATGAATTTGGGGGTAGAATGGGAATGTTTGGCTCGATGCCATTCTCCTGCCCTTCTCTTGGCGACCTGGCTATCTGGGTTACTCCCTCATGGCTTCATTTAAACCATAACATGCAGGAAGAGAGTAGGAGCTCAATGATTGTTAGAATTAGAAGTTGTTATTATTGTTATTATGTTTCCTTTGTTTTAGTCTCACTTCTATCTTCTTTTTTTTTTCACTCTCAGTGGTCTCTAGAAAACAAAACCTTAGAAATCATTTTACGTCTGCCTTTCCTCATTCAAGGGTATAATGAGGAGGTATAGGGAACTCCAGTGGGAATAGAGTGACACTGATGAAATCCCTTGACTTATCCAGAAATCGTGGAGATTAGGTCTGGCTCATTTTTATGTGGCTTCTGTCTGGAGACACTCAGAGTCTGAGGATTGTCCATTCACATGGCACAGAGAACCAAAAATGGCAGATGGCATAATTATAACCAATAGGTGGCTTGGATGCCTATCAAGCAATCTAGGAAGCAAAGAGTGTTTGAGGTATGCAGAGAGTTGAAGAAAGCCAGGCTAAGGTGACAAAACCAGTCTGGAAAACTACCCCACAGATCAGTAATAGAGCGCTTGGATTAGAATGACCTCAGATCTGATCTCTCTACGTGGATAATTCTTATCTACACTTGTAGAGTTATGAGGAAAAAACAAAAAGCAATATAATGTGAGTTTAAGAGCAGGGACTGTGGGGACAGATTAACTGGTTTGGTTCCTAGTTTCATCACTTACTGACTGTACGGCTTTTGGCAAACCTTTTGATCTTTCTGTGCCTCAGTTTATTCATTTGTGAAATACCAGTAACCTGTTCATAAGGTTGTTGAGAAAATTAAATGAGCTCAGTGATATGAGACGGAATGAGATAAGATGGAATATTTTAAATATTGTTAGTTATGCCAGGTAACATTGACTGTGTTTCTTACGTGCAGACTATTCTAACGGCTTGCGCATCGTGGCTCCTTAACCTTTACACATAGAATCCTATGAGATAGGTCACTATTATTATCTCCATTTGACACACGAGGAAACAGTTTCCTAATCTGTGCTGCGGCTGAGACCCCAGGTCTGCCTATCCGAAGCCCTTTCTCTGTTCTCTGGACCTTCCTCCACACCCCGCCAGGTGTTGTGTTAGACCAAAGGCTGAGAACCAGTATCTAGGATAAATCTGCATTCAGCAGAAACGAGAAAACAGAAGCCCTGTCTGGGGGAAGTGGCTTTGTTTTAGGTTCTTTTATGTGATGGTCAGCCTGGAGACACCGAACAGGCTCAGGACAAAACAGAGATTATTGCACTCACAGGTCCTAGAGATGGGAGGCGTGGCATGCAAGACCACGCGGAAAGATACCAGGGCAGTCAGGAGGCAGGAGACAGAGGCGGGAGGTAGCTTAGGCCATGGCTTTTACTGGGATTTTCCCAGGAAAGGCAAGGCAGGGTGAAGCGAATGGTTTAGAATTGGTTTAGTTAGAACAATTTCTAAGGGCTGAGCTACGAGGGTCATCTCTAGTTGCCTGACACCTGGCCCAGAGGAGGATCCAGGAGGCAGGGGTCTGGATTGGCTAATTTGCATATCAAAGGCATGCTCTTGGCTGGGTCCTTTGCCTCCTTTAAGGATTGGCTAGTCCAGGGAGGGGAAGTCTCTTTTCATCCAGCAAAGTTTTTTTCTAAAGATGTCAAAACATCATAATATACAGAAAATCATCCAATCAATTAATAAACACAATACGAGCTCCTTTAAGACCATGTGACGTTGGCACGGGAGACAGTATTGGGACCAGGCTTGCAGCCTCCTAGCCTATTACTCCTTACCACCCCACTCACGGCCCTGTTAATTGCTGGGTGAGAATGTTTTGGGGCAGCATTCTGGGCAAGGAGCAAAGGACAAGGGGCAAGGGGAAGTAGAATCATGCTGTTGTTCCTGATGTCCCTCTGTCTCACTTGCTAGAGATGACGAGACAGCTGCTTAGGTCACTGGCAGGAAGCTGGGGAGAAGGAGCAGAAGAAGGAAGGAGAAGGCTTGTGGGAGGGCCGCTGAGAGAGAACACAGCCATTGTTACACAAAAGTGGTTTGCCCTGGTCTCAGAGCTCAGCCCAATTAAATCCGGCTCATGGAATAATAGCTGACCTTGCAAAGTGCCTGGCTGCATCAGCCTCCGCTCCTCTCGTCTCGTTTTGATTCTTCAGTAAGTCTGGGCAACAGGTACAGTCTGTGCTGTTATAACTGTTTCCACCGAAGACGTAAAGAGAACAAGTCCCCGACTCTAAGCCGGGTACAGCGCTGAGAGCATCATGTTGACCATCTTAGTCCTCGTGATGACTCGAGATGTAAGCACCTGTTGTTACCCATTTAACTGATAACGGAAGGAGGATCCAATAGCTTGAGAGATTTGCCTGAGGTCACGCAGCTAACCCGAGTTGGCAGAGCTGGGACTGGAGCCCAAGCAGGCTGACTACAGAGCTGGGAGTGCTGACCACCAGCCCCCACGGCCTTCGGGGCGGAATGGCTGGCGAAGAGGACATCCATCATCTAAATCCTATTTGCCTCTTCCTAGTCTATGGGCCTTCCACAGTCAAGTTGGAATGGCCACTCTTGGTTATATTATTTAACATATTTTTTTGGTGGGACAGATCCTAATTTAAAGGAGTCGCAGGAAAAATGTCAAGAGTACATTTCATACAACGTACGTTTTTGAAATATAACCGAGTTCGGAGGAGACGATGACATTTGAGGGAAAATTACAATCTTCACCCCTCTTTTCACAGGCCTTCTAGATTTGTACGAGGTGTGTTTGTCCTTCTTGTACACTGGTGGTGCCCTTGACATATGTCCCTAGCAAGATTTGGAAGCCCAGGACTTCCCTGGAATCTGAAAGTGACCATCACTCCCCACCTCTGACATGTGAGCCCTGTCCTTCTTGTCCTTACCTAGCCCAAAAGACCACTTCTTTTCCCTTTGCACACACGCACACAAAACCCGAAGAAGGTGATGATGGTGGCCTTGCACCTGCCACCTGGCCCTGCCAATTTGCCAGGTGACAGCAGAACCCGAAGTTTTTCACTGCATTCAATGAGATGCTTTGAAATCTCAAAACACTGTATTCAGACTCTAGAGCAGTGTGACAGGGCTGTGAGCATTCAGAGAGAGAGAGAGAGAGAGAGAGAGAGGCTGTAAAACCACTTTAAAACTGTAAAGTGGTATGCAAACCAGAGAGGTCACTATGGTGTTATTGCTTGTTGCCAATAAATATAATGATTAATAACATTATAACCGTTGTTTTAAGCAGGGACCATCGGTATCGGTCTCCTTGTCTGTCTTCCTTTCCGTACTAGAAGTTCCACCTCTAACCCCGCCACGTCAAGCATGGTGCTTGGTGCCCAGGAAAAACTCGGCTGACGTCTGCTCGATGAATCCTGCCCTCGCACGTCCCAGACGAGCAGTCGCGTCTCCCTCGGGGGCTCACACCCTCCCGTTTCCTTGCGGCTGGACAGACAGTTCCCGGAGCCAAGCCCAATCTAATTTCTGCACGGAGGTGTGATGGTGAGTCTTCTGCGTCAGACACAAGTGGAGGTGCTGCTGCGAAGGTCCTTCGCAGACGCGGTGAACGTCTACTGTCGCTTGACTTCAAGTAGAGGAGGTCACCCTCCGTCACGCGAGCGGGCCTCATCCAGGCAGGGGGAAGCCTTAAGGACAGCGTCGGAGGTTTCTGGAGGGGAAGGGATCCTGCCTCAAGGTGGTAGCATCGGCTCCTACCTGATTTCCAGCCTGCAGATTTCGAACTCGTGTCCTTGCTCTCAACGCCGGATGCGTTTCCAGCCTGCCTCGCGGGTGTCGGCTTGGCCAGTGCTCACAGTCTTGTGAGTCAGTTCCTTAAAATAAGTCTCATCCGCATGTCATGCTGGTTCTGTTTTTCTGGAGAACTCTGGCTGTCACACGGGGTCAGGAGAGATGCTGCCCCCTGCCATTAATCCTTCTGCTGGATTCGCTTCGGCTGCTTTGTTCTTTAGAAGCTGATTCTGGAACTTTCTCTCCCTCCAAGAGAGATGGACCTTTCTCTGGTTCCTGCCTCTCCCT
The DNA here is from genome assembly GCA_028627145.1 of Eidolon dupreanum. Lineage (NCBI taxonomy): Eukaryota > Metazoa > Chordata > Mammalia > Chiroptera > Pteropodidae > Eidolon > Eidolon dupreanum. The sequence goes on from JAQQSQ010000036.1 coordinate 8,398, forward strand.
CCCTCTGTGGCAGCCAGCCTGCGAGCTCCACGGGAGAACGCCCTCTCCAACCTTCCCCTGGGGAAACTTACTAGGGAGAAATCACCTGAGTTGGCCTGGGGGGTGAGATTTGGCCATTTGAGAGACCTGGTGAATTTCATCGTCGCTTTGAATGTTGACAATGATATTTGAGAGTTCCCAGGTCCTTCTCACCCAGGGCTCCCTGGCGTCAATATTTTTCTTGTTAATTGATAAGCGGAAGCCTGTACACGTGGCGTCGTGTGCATATACATTTGATGAAGAACACCGATCGTCTGAGCCGGGGGTTTATTTGTTTTTCATTTCCTGGGGACTGGAAAGAAGGAAGTGTTATCCACACACCGATAGGTATTTCACCTCTGAAGGATCCCAGGCGTGGAGTTAGAAGAGTCACATCTCGTTCCATATTCTTTCCCCAAGTTCAGCGATCAGACAAATAGACATATGGAAGATGCTAAAGTTAGGAGCCGCGGAGAGGAGAAAGATGTTCGCAGCTACCCGCATTCTGCAGCCCTCTCTCTGCACAGAATACCATCCTGTTAAAAGCGGTCTATTTTTGTGGAACTCTTTTGCTTATATTGAGATATAAAATTATTAGTCTGAGGTTGGCTCACATCATCAGAGCCTCAGATTCTTGGCAGAGCTGCCTGCAGTCTGTTCCAGTCACTCACTGCCAGGGACAGAGCCCGCACAGGAGCAAAAATAGGTCTTCCTGCCGAAACCTGCTGAGCTACCGGGAAAGCGATGTGCGAGAAGAATTTAATACCCTGGCCTTCGGAAAGTTTTGGCGTTCTCAGACAGACTTGCCCTTGGTAGGTGACTGGTAATAGGAAATTACAGAGTTTCAGCGAGCATCGTAGAGTGCTGAAGGGAGACTTGGCAACAGTGCCTGTCACAGGAGAGTTTTGCATATAAATTACATACGCATATGACATTTTAGCTCCAACTTTACATGTGTTTTGGAGGCTGGAGGCAGTCTTGTTCCTGTCTGTCTGTTTGCTTTTCCCCGTTGCTGCATCAATATTAATCCTGCTGTTTTTAGTTCGCTTCGAAGAAGAGCATGGATTTTCTTTTTCTTTATTTGAAACGGCAAGTGGGACACTGTTTTTAAGGTCGCTATCGATATCCTTTATTTTTACTTTTTATTTTTTCAGTGAACGCTTGCATCTCCCAATGCAGAAATGCGCTCCATCCCTCATCCTGTCTCATGTTTCTGGGGTGGTCGCCTCCCCCACACCATGACCGTTCCTGAGGTTTTAGGTAAGTGTTTTTCATCATAAAGTTCTGTTATCAGTTATTTCTTCCTTCTTAGAAACCTGAGGGCCTTATTACAAGGGAAAAATGCAACATGAGAACAAAATGTTGCAAACCTTCACTTCACTGATGGAGAAGATAGGGCTCTGGGCGGAAGTGGCTCTGCGTGAGTTAGAAGCTGAATTGAGACTGGAACCCGTGTCATCAAAATTCTTCCTCCGAGATTGTCTTTTTGGACCCCACGGTGAGGTTGAGGGGTTCAGTGGGGTTTTCTAATTATAGCCTAGGGGTCTATCTGACCTGTCCACTATACAGCCTGAAAGCTAAACAGAGTTTCAACATTTTAAATGGTTATAAAGGAATCAAAAGCACATGAAAATGACCTGGAATTCAAATTTCAGTGCCCATAAAACATGCGGTGTGGGTGCACAGCCCGTCCCTTTGTGTGCGTGTTATCTGTGGCTGCTTTTGTGCTACGAGGACGAGCATTGTGGAGTAACCAGGGCCTTATGGCCTGCAAAGCCCGAAATGCTTACTTTCCTGAAAACGTGTGCTACCCCTCCCCCCCTCGCCTCCGGCACTCCGGAACCTCCCATCTCCAGGCAGCTGACGATGTCAGCGCTTTCTCCTAATTCACTCAAGTCTATCCGTTTATTGCTAGGTCTGGTGTTTGCCATTTAGGTTAAGAATCGATGTCTTTATGGCTGAATTCAGGCTAAATGTTTTCTTGGGCATTTCATGTACAAATTCATGCACAGGAAGGAGGTTCTGAGTTGACCTTTGGGGCTCCCATTTCTAGGTCGACTAGTGGTTCGGAATGGCATGAATAGCTGTATATCAGCCAGAACGAGAGGACGGTGGATGTCCCCTTCTTTACCCTGCAGTGTGGCCCGCGCTGGGGTTTGTGGCGTTTACTATAATTCTTAAAAGAGATATTGACAAGACATGTGCGAGCTGGTCTGAACAGATGATAAAGAAAATTCTGAGCTCCCTGTTAAGAGAGATAACTAAGGGAAACGGACATGAGATCTCCTGGAGGAAGTGGTGACGGAGGGGACGTGAGCGTTAGCTTCAAACACCCCGAACATGGTGGGGCAAAACCATGATCAAGTCTGCCTCGCAGGTGATGAAGGCCAGAGGTGGAAGCTACACGCAGGCACATTCGGGTCCACTAGGACCAAGGTTCTTCCGGTTGGAGCTAGTCAACCGTGGAATGAGCATCGAGGCCCGGAAGTGTCCTTCCTGGGGGACAGCTGATAGCCCCGAGTGCAGGCTGTTCTAGAAGAGGTTCGAGCATTTGTCCTTGCGTCCAAAAACGGCTGGCACATCTCATCCTCAGGTGAGTTGATTTGAGTCCCTTTCTCACCCAGGGTCACCAACCTGGGCTCTAGGGTAAGGGTTTAATTCTGACAACAGAACTTCCGTTTGAAGGAAGTAGCTTATTAAACATAAAAAAAAAAAATGCAGTTTGATTAATTTAATAAGAGGAATTCAGGAAGATTTAGCAAGACACACAGCTAACATATAGTAAGGTGTAGAATAAGGAAAGTATTGTCCAAGAACAATTTTCCAAAACACAAGCCAGGCCCTTGGCTCTCTGGAGTGGTGGTTTTTTTTAGCTCTCTGTAATGTCTTCTATAGGGATAATGTAGAGGAAAAACGGAGACTCATGGGTCTCGCTCTAGCATCAAAAAGAGCTAGCAGTTGGCCAGGCAGACTGAGTCTCTGCGATTTGCATGTTCTCAGGAAGCTCTGGCTTGCTGAAATTCTTCATCAGAGCTCCAGCTCCAATGGCGATGTGCTTCAGATGTCACAGTTTTCACTAATAAAGAGAGGGAGGAAATGTTCTGAGTAGATCACTCACTTGCACAACAAATATTTACGAAGAGCCGGCTACGAGCAAGGCTCTGGCAACGGCGACGCTTCTTCCTATCTTTTCGGGACTTGGGCTGCTTCTACATTGAGTTTCTCTTTCTTGGACAAGAATTTGTAGGGCAGCAGCTCTGTGTAAGATGCTGTGCAAGGCGTAGCATCGTGGAAGAGGCTGTGTAGGTAACAGCTAAGAATACAGACTCTGGAGCCAGACGTCCCGGGTTTTAGTCTCACCTTTGCCAGCTCTTCGTGGGAACGTTCCCTGGGAATGTTCCCTAACCTCTCTGGGTGTCAGTTTATTCATCTCTAAAATGGGGATGGTAGTACTCCCCAAAAGAGGACTGTTGTGAGAATTAAGTGAGCTGGCAGACCAGAGCCTGGTGCATGATAATGTAAGCGCACGTGACCATTATTTTGCCGAAGCTATGGAAAGTACTACACTAGCCTTTTCATTTTTTTATTTGTATGGCCTTCTGTACACTACCTTCGCAAGCATCCTTTGAATCCTTTTGACAAGTAGGTACATCTTATTATCTTCGCTTTATAGTTAAAGAAGTGAGATGCCCATTGGGTAAATGGCTTGTCAAGGCCACCCAGAACCCAGGACCTGGACTCTAAGTACCGTCACCCTTCCCGCCCAGCTTGCACCTTTTAGAACAGTGGCCATACGACAAGTCAATTCAGCTTGGAGGGGGAGGGGCTGGGGGCCACGGGAACTGGATTCGGTACTCCTCTGTTCAAAGATGGAGTGGAGAATCAACATGCTCCCTTCGGTGGCTTTATGAAGCAGTTTGCCCTGGAGGATGAGGGAAAGAGGCTTCACTTCGTCCGTCAAGAAACTGGGAGCTGGGGTGTCTGCTTGTCTGTTTCTTAGAGCAATCCTTCTATTGATCTGGGGATCTTTGAGCAAAGTAAGAGAAGCCAGCAGCCACAGCAGATGCAGAATAGAATGGACTTGCCACACTTGCCACTTTGTACCTTTATGAAGTGAATCAGGCAACATCTCTTGCGTGAGAATTATTTTAAGTGTAACAAAGTTACAACTCAAGGCTTTGCTGCAGGGACATTGGAAGATTCAAGGGACCCGCTGAGAAGTCAGGAGAATAACTGAGGCTCCTCTGGACAAATAAAGGGAAGCGAAAGGGAAAATCTGAAAACAGGATGGTCCCCGACATAAGAGGGCATGAGACGGACTCCCTCAACTTCAAAAGGTGAGGCTTCCCGCAGCTCCCTGCCTCCTGATCCCTACAGACTGTGAGGGGGACAGCAGGCTAGATGAGGGGCCACTGAAGCTGGCCAGGGGTGGGCGTGTCTCTGCATGCTAGGAAGAAAACAGCCCAGAGCTGGATGTGACTGAAAAAACAGAACCGACTTGAGAGGAGAGGAGGTCAGCGGGCAGCTCAGCCGCCGCAGAGCTGGGAGGCAAAGCCTTCCAAGACCCAGCGTGGGCAGTGGGGTTCTCGAACCCCGGGAGCAGAACACAGCGTCAGGTGCCTCAGCAGCTCACATGGCATCCAGGGATGACATGAGGAAATGGGACTCCAGACCTAGAACGTGCGAAGCTTAATATTTGATGGAAATCTCCCGAATATTTTCTGTTCGCTCCTTTAACCTATGTGTGATGGTTAATTTTCAGTGTCCACTTGGCTAGTCTATGGGCCCCAGCTGTTTGGTCAGATGCCCATCTAGAGGTTGCTGTGAAGGTACTTTTTAGATGAGATTGACATTTAAATCAGTAGACCAAGAAAAGTAGATGACCCTCCATAATGCAGGTGGGCCTCATCTAATCAGTTGAAGGCCTTAAGAGCCCAAACTGAGGTTTTCTGAAAAAGAAGCAATTCTACCTCAAGACTGCAGCATAGAAACCTGTCTGCATTTTTCCACCCTCACTGGCCTGCCCAGCAAATTTCAGGCTCAAGATTGCAACATCAGCTCTTACCTGAATTTCCAGCCTGCAGATTTTAGACTTGCCGGCCTCTCACAATAGCATGACACAAGTCTTTAAAATAAATCTGGACTTCTGTCTCTCGTATGTGCACACACACATACACACGCACACACACGTACCAGGAAATGGAGAGGAAGGTTGTCATCTTGCAAGAACCCACAAAACTCCTTTTCCTGGCAGAAATCCCGGAAGGCTCTCTTACCACAAAAGCATCTTGGCACTGGGAGCAGAGGTGAGGGTCACTGAACCCACACACCCCTGAATGTAACGTCACCACGTTTTCTCATTTCTAACGTGCCAGCCACTATCAGCTGTAACAACAGCTTTTCCAGAATAGAGAAATCGTTCCAAGTTAAATATTCACTTAGGTCGTAGGATGCATCGGAATTTCAAAAATCTTAGAATGTGAGGAGATGTGTGTATTTTTGAACTTTAGAATTCCAGCAGTTAGCAACAGTTAACTTGCATTTTGTTTTACTAAATGTCAGGTGCCATTTGGAACAGGGCTGGACGCAAATGTTCTAAGCCTTAGTCTCCTCATCTGTAAAATGGGAACCATGACAACATGAGTCCCCTGTGGGGTTGTGAGGTGTAAACGAGGTGACGCTCAGAGTGCCTGGTGCAGGGCCTGGCTGGAGCATCACTCATACAGTCTTCTTCAATTATGATTCTCAGCATTAGTCAGCCACCAAACCTGTCACCTGGGCACATGTCGAGAGGCAAGGTTCCTGGGCTCAAGTTCACAGGCCACTTGGGAAATTCCCAGGTTATCCAGTCAATTATGATACCAGGTTGTAGGTCCAAGAGACAGGTAAATCAAGGGAGCACTGAGCGCATTCATGATGACGCTGGCCAAACCTGAAGTGTCCCCCTGACCTCTGCCGCTCGGTGCCCAGGGGCTGCTGTGAAGAGTCCGGCTGCTCTGTCCACGGCGTGCTTGTCCAGGCCCAGCTGCCCAGTGGGGGAGGGCCGGCCAATGTCCGCAGGACACCGAGCATTTCCCAAGATCCGTGTCGGGCAGGTCCGGTTTCCATTCAAACGTGACGGTCTTCCGTCCACTCATTTGTTCCTTCAACAAAAGGCCTGCTTCAGACTAGGCGCCTGGCCCGTGAGAAAGATAGTCAGCAGAGAACAACACAGACAAGATCCTGTTCTCACTGGCTGGTATTCTAGTGGGGGAGACAGGCCGTAATTTCCATGAAGAAAATAAAGCCCAGTGACACAGAAGTGACTGCTGGTCACCCGTGCAGCCTCCAGGAGGCTGGTCAGGGAAGGTCTCTTGAGGGTATGACATGTGAGCTGAGAACTCAGTGAGGAACCAGCTGTGTAGACGCCGGCCGGGAGCACATTCCAGAAGGAGAGAACAGCAAGTATCAGGGCCGTGGGGTGGGGCTCGGCCTGGCGTGGTGGAGGAGCGGAAGGCAGTCAGGAGGCAGTGGTAGCCGTGAGCTCCCAGAGGTGAGCCGAGCACACAGGACCTTTTGAAGGTAAGAAGTCTGAATGATCTACCTGCGGTGGAATCACAGTCGCACCAGAGATAGAGGTCATTACCCTCATTTTATTGACAAGGATACCGAGGTGTCGAGAGGGGCATTATGGTGTCAGGGTGAATCAGGACAAATCAGTGGTGGATTCAAAGCAGAAACTCAATTCCGTGGTCTTTACACCCCAAGCCTGATTGAAATGTTCTCAGTTGTCACAAAGAGTAGCTGGACCTGAGCCACCTTTTTGGTGCTTTGTAAACACAAGTGGTTTCCCAGGCCCGGGGGGCTGGTGCCTGCTGTAGATCTTTAGCCCGGTCGTGGTTCCCGACCCTGGCGGGGTGCACATGTCACCATGAAATCCCAGTTGCTGGAGTCGTCAAGTCTCCCTTCTAGTCTGACACAGACCAGGGACGGATCTCTCCTTTTCCTGAGCTGAATTTGAACTTGCACGGGGAGGATGTAGGTTTCGGGAAAGGGAAGGGAGGGGTCAGTCTGTCAGGAGAGCAGGGAGAAGAAGGGGCAGCCCAGAAAGGAAAAAAGAGCAAAGCCCAGGAGTCAGGCTGCGGTCTCAGCCTTCTAAACCCCTTTGGTTCTCTGATTGATACTTTTCAATTATTCCTTCCCATTTCACTGACATTTGAAATGCTATTTTTTTTTTTTTTCCGAGCGATAACTTCAAATGCTTAAGTTCCCACAGTCCTGGTAGCCCTGTTTAGCTGTAGTGGTAAATTGCTTCCTTGTACAACATAATGGCATTGACGGCCTTTTGCTAGGGAAATGAGTCCTCTAGTGGGACACGCCGATGATAAGACGTCCGGTTTTGAAATTGTATTTCTCTGTATCAGAATTAAATCTGGACTTTATATTTCTGGGCTGCCACGCTCAGGAGCTGGCCCCTATACAGTACACCCCGAGACTGACAAGCAATGCTTACATAGGGACTCTTTCGCTTAAATTGGATCTGTGCTTTTATGTGCTCCTTCTATTATTGGCTATTAAAATCTCTCAGACCGCTGCCCCTCTCAACACCCCTCTTTCTTCGTCTTCTTCTCCTTCATCGCTGTCTTTTTTTTTTTCTTTTTCTTTTTAAGTAGTGATAGGTTTCCCAAACCCGAAACCCAGACAACGGCAGAGCAGGAAAGAAGAGGCTTTCTCATCTCTGCGGTAATAATTCCCACCCGGGGGCTGAAACGTGTAAAATTAACGCAAACTTAGTAAAATGCGGTATTGATTTTCTGCGATGCATAGGGGGAGCTGCTTTTCATTACAACAGGGGGTCAGGGCTGGGCATAGGATCCGGGGAGGCTGAAAGGCTTGGTGTGGGGGACTCTTGATAGGTGGACAAGGGGACAGACCCTCTTCGGATGCCGTCTGTAAACCCGACTCACGAGCTTGCCCTTCCTCCGTGGTTGTCACTTGCATGTCTGTCCCTCCGGGACAGGAAGAATTCGAAACCAAAGCCAAGTGCTCCCCGCCCCCAAACACTGCCGAATGCAGCAGCTCTTGACCACGTCCTCCTGTGTTCACTTGGTTAATGCTCTTATTAACTCACCAGCACGCAGCTGAATGAAGAAGACAGCCCGGAGGTATCTCTGTATATAATTTCGTTTTAACCCGAGCATTAATTTATCTCTTAAAATAATAATAATAATAATAATAATAATAATAATAAAAAGCACGAAATAATCAGCTATGTCCGGGTGAGGCTTCTCCCCTCTGTTTGTGTTCTGTTATGGTCCATGAGCCTTCTCTTGATTCCTTGGCCCTGTTTTGAAGGTATTCAGGCTCCTGGCTGTCTCTTCCTCCCGAAAAATTTCATTATCGGCATTTGAGTGAGGCGAGCCTGAGAAGTCTAAATACCCTCCGTGAATTTGGTTTAAGATGGCCCAAATCCTATCACCCGACAGCACGGAGCGGTCGCGGAAATGATGGTCAAGGTCACAGCACGTGGAGAAGCAGCGCATGGAGCAGGAGCCACTGGTGTGGCTGCTGAGTGCTGACCTTGAGCTGGCTTCCTGCAGAGAGGGAGGGGGAGGGGCGGGCAGCGCAGCCTCGGAGAGCCCCCCCTTTGCTCAGGTTCCTTGAGAGGAGGGCTTCCCCCATTCAGAGGCCTGTGAGGAGGGAAGGCTGCAGTGCACCAGAATGTAACTTTCTAGCTCGTGTTTCCTAAATGTCATTAATAATCAGGAACGTTGAATACAGAAGGGCAAGTTAAATCCTGTCATTGAAACAGCAAACAGCTTTAGTCAAATGTATTGGCAAAGGATTAAAAATGCATCAAGCATGTGTTTGTCTTCTCGATGGGAACTCCTTATTAATAGTCTGAAGAGGGGAGAGCTTCGCCCTTATACAATCAGCGCCGTAGTCGGTTCTTTAAAAATATGTTTTAATGTGTGAAATTGCAGGATGCCAACGTTGCCATTAAAACCCCTCTCCAGTTCCAATCATTTCTCCGCTCACATTCCTTCTCCCTCCCCCTCCCTCTTTTATTTTATTTTATTTTTTTTAATTCTCCTTCTTCTTCCAAAGCATATTTCAAAGTGGTCGGAGCAGGAACGTGGGGTTATCAAGAAGACAGACACACGCACCTCCTGCCTCTCATTCCGCTGGCCACCGCCACAGAGTGGGGCGGTCCCGCTGCTGCCCAAGGCCCCGTTCACTGGCCAAGGTCAAGGAAATGCCGATGTCTGTGGCAGAAAGAGCATGGTCCAGTCCCAGCTCTGTTCTGTCATTACCTGGGCACCGACAGCATGCCAGAAAGTGTATATGTGATGATTCTGTTGATTTCTCACAACTCTGGTATTGATGTGGTTTGGAGAGATGAGACAACGTGCCCCAGGTCAAGAGCAAATATGGTTCAGAGCCCAAGCCAGGTCTATGGGGTGTCTCAGTTGCTTTTCTTCCCTTCCCCTCCCTTCCTTTCCCTTCCCCTCCCTTCCTTTCCCTTCCCTTCCCTTCCCTTCCCTTCGCTTCCCTTCCCTTCCCTTCCCTTCCCTTCCCTTCCCTTCCCTTCCCTTCCCTTCCCTTCCCTTCCCTTCCCTTCCCTTCCCTTCCCTTTTCTTCATTTCCCTTGTCTCCTTGTCTTTTCTCCCTTCCTCTCTCTCTCTCCTTTCTTCCCTTCCTCTTTTTCTCTCTTCCTCCCTCTCTCCCACCCTCCTCCCTCTCTTTCTTCCTCCCTTTCTCTCTCCCTTCTTCCCTTTCTCCCTCTCTCTTTCCCCCTCTCTCTCTCTCTTCTTCTCTCCTTCCCTCTCTCTCTCTGCTTCTCCTCCTTCCTGTTTTAGCTCAGTCTAGTTATTCAATAGACATCTTCTGAGCACCTATTATGTGCCAGGGTCCAAGATGAGTGAGATGCAGCCTCTACCTTTAGAGACTTCTTTCCCGTGCACGTGAGCCCGGGAGCCCCATGAAAGGCTGTGGGTCTCCATCTCCCCGCCTGTACGCGCGAGGAAGGCAGGCCTGGGTCATTTCTAAAGTCTTCTCCAGACTTACATTCTCCAAAACTATGACCTGGGGGAGAAATGGGAAGTGTGTGAAAAAAACCATCCCACGCTCCTGTTTCTATTGAATTCCTCCCAGCTCCCAGAGCAATGGGTACCAGCCACAACTGCTTAGCGACCCTCCTCTTGGCTCCTTCTGCCTTGTGTTTTAGATTCAGTGCTTGCGTGCCATGTTGTCAACACTCTTGCTTATTGTTGTAACGCATACACACGCTCGCAGGGGAAAGGAAAAAAAAATCGATGCGATTTGAATTCCTCTTCCCCAGTTGGGTCTTTGGTAAATGGTTGTGGAGAGCTATTGATTTCTTATTGTGATGTGATTTTTAAACAGCATTAAGATAAACATAGTCTTATTGTGTTCATTTTACTGGATAACACTTATCGAGACAAAAGGAGACACGAAGCTGCCGGTGCGCCTCAGCTTACCTCTAGGAAAGATACAGCGAATCACCTCCAATAAAAACAGAGCAAAACAAAACAGCTCTCCGCGCTGAACGGAACGCGAAAATTGCTCTCTTGTCACTAATTTTGATTGAATTGAGTCGGCAATCTCTGAACTGGTTCACTGAGACAACAATGGGAAACATTTAACTATTTCTTGCACTTCCACACACAGAAAGTGGGTTTTCAGACAGGCAGCAGGGTGTGTGTGTCCAAGGCTCAGACGCATGCAGATGACAGGTGGCCAGCTTGGATTCGGGGACTTGATGAAGTGAGATGCTCTCCAGTAGAACACTCAGCGACCACTGGACATGCACAGGCTTGGTCCTGGTCCACTGGGAGAGTCCGGGGCCCAGTTTGTGATGTCAGTGATGGCGTCCAACAGCATTTATTGAGGGCTTTCTGTGCATCAGACTCTGATCTAAGTGCTGTGTGTGCATCACCTCATTAAATCCTCATAAAATCACCATGACAGTGCTGCTTTTAAGACCTGACCCCCTGTTTTACAGATGGCAGAACTCAGCAGTTGCTGGCCCTGGTTAAGAACCAGTCTTGGGCCAGAGAGTTCTAGTATGTACACATATACACATATGTATATGGCTATGTGCGAATATAGAGAACATACACAAATATATGGGGGAGAGAGAGAGGGAGAGAGAGAGAGAGAGACTGATTTTATTTAAGGAATTATTCATATGCTTGTGAGGGCTGGCAAGTCCAAAATCTGCAGGGCAGGCTAGGAGGCTGGATCTTCAGGAAAGAGTTAATACTGCAGCTCAAGTCCGAAGATCGTCTGCTGGCAGAATTTCTTCTTGCTTGGGAGGCCAGTCTTTGTTCTAGTAATACCTTCAACTGATTGGATGAGGTCCACCCACAGTGGAGGGTCATCTGCTTTGCTCGAAGTTCACGGCTTTAAACGTTAATCTCTTCTAAAAGAGCACCTTCACAACAATATCAAGAATAGTATTTGACCAAATACCTAGGTGCCGTGGGCCAGCCAAGTCGAAACATGAAATCCACCATCAACTTGGCCTTCATAAACCACACATATCGCCACATAAAGACGATACTGAGGTCGCGCTTCTACCGAACGTGATACGTCACCCTCGTGGAGCAGAAAACACGTTAACACCCCCCCAGCAGGGGACGCAAGTCCCTGGGCGATGCTCAGCGTCCTCGACTTCCGTAACGTGGATTCCGCGACGTGAAATGAACAGTACTTCGGGCCCGTTGCTCATCTTCCTAAGCTTTGGTCGCAACGTGGGGGACAGTAGCCCCAGCCTCGCTGCCTGGTGGCGACGGCGACTAAGCAGCCCGATGCCTGGAAGAGAAGCTCAGGCTGCCTCCCACTTCCCTCTCGGAATCGCAGTTTTTACGAGACCAGGCGTTGACAAGCTTTATCTGTCAAGGGCCAGAAAGTAAATATTTTAGGTTTGGCGAGCCACGCGGCCTCTGCCTCAAATGTTCAGCTGCGTCGTGGTGTGAAAGTCGTCGCAGACGGGACCTAAACAGACGGGCGAGGCTGCGTGCCAACGGGACTCCGTCGTGGCCGCTCAGACGTGGACTTCGTATAATGTTCGCGAGCCGCGGAAGCGTGTTCTTCTTTTGCTATTTTCTACCATTTGAACGTGTGACACCACCCTGAGCCACACAGGAGCCGATGGCCGACTGGACCTGGCCCACGGGCCGCAGGGGCACTAGGCCCCCCGGGGGTAAGGGCAGGAGGTGTGTGTGTTCTGCTCTGCCTTGTCCGATCTGACCCATTTCCCGCGCAGAGCAGGCAATACCACAAATGTCCATGTGATGACAAAGCACAGGCTGCTTGGTGGAGGTTATGACCCTTGACCTGCCTTGTCCTCAGGGTGGCGGGGAGGCCAGAGAGAAGAACTTTTTGCCTGTGTCACGAGCAGGCATTAGCACTGTCTGTTTTAAGACCTTGAGTCACCACTCGATTTTTTAAAGGGGAGACTTTGAAGGTCGCGGCGCTGACTTTGATGAAATGGCCCATAAAATGGGAGGAAACCGATGTTCCAAGATCCATTCTATTGAGTTATTTATTTATCCATTCATTAATTTGTCAACAACGGTTTTGCTCCCTCTGCTACACACACACAAAGGCAAAACTTTGTTCTTCCTGGTTCCCCGGGGAGTCCTCATTTCGGGGTGGCCTAAGGAGAGATCAGTGAAGCTATGCCGTGTAGTCTATTAAAGCACAGCTGTTCATCAATTAGCACCGAGAAAACAGCCCTGCTGTTGGCGAGTGGCGTGACGTGCTTCGTGTTGTCCGTGCAGGCGCAGTGAGGCACAATGGCAGCTCCCGTTCCCCTCATTCAGCTCCCACAGATGCTCGTCTGGGAGGCATACGGGTTCCCAGGTTTCTGCTTCCTCACTGTGCACAGCCCTGCTCCATCCAGCCCAGACCGCAGCCAGAGGGCACCGACCGCCCCGTTTTCGTCCAAAAGCTGAGCTGCACCCCGTGAGCAACCAAGGTCACCGTGCGTCCCCCGTGGACCCAGATCTAAGAGTGTAGAGTCTTTGGTTTAACCCAAACGAGGCTTCTTGAGATCTCTTGTGTTCCGAGAAGCCTCCTTGGGCTCCCTGCAAAGGGGAAGTTGGCTGTGAATTCAGAAAGCCTCATTGTTAACTACCATTTAATCCAAAGGAACTGTTTAAGTCTATTCCCCTTTGTTGCAGTAATTAAAGGGCTTATCAGAGAGAATATTGAATATCATCAAATAAATAGTTTTCATCCTCCTAGTTCAAGTTCAGGTTACTTTTCTTTCTATCCTATTTAGAACGAAAGTTTCCAGCATCAGGTGTGACTTGGCCCCCGCCTACCTCTCGACATCGGCTTGTGCCAGGGTATCTGATGGCCTTTTGGTCTTCACTTAAATGTCACCTCCTCAGGGAGACCTCCGCAGGTCACGTTACGTAAAGCTGTTCTCCCTTTATAACCCATCACATCATCTTCTACTTCCTTCCACCATCTGCTTTCGTGTAAACTCCACGAGAGCTCGGCACACAATCGGGGCTTTATAAATCCTTGTTGACCAGATGACTGAGATCCGTGGTTGGAGGAAGTGCCTGCCAGGGTGGAGTGGGGACCAGAGCTCTCGGAATCGAGACTCAGCTTTTAACTCGCGGCGCTGTGGCCTAAGGCCATCCCCTTAGCCTCTGAGCGTCAGTCTCCACAGCTGAAAAACAAGGACAGTGCTGGAGACGTCCCCTTACAAGCCTCGTGAGACGTCAACGTCTCAAAGGTTGTGAAGAGTCACGTGTGAGCTGTAAGTCACACCACGCGTCTTAGTCACTGGGGATACTGCCAGCTTGTGGAGGGCAGGGACACGGAGTGGCTCAGCTTTGTCCCTGTACCATCTGTCACAACCCTGTTCCACTTCCCATAGTGATTGTCGAGTAAATGGACGGTGTGCGCTGGTCTAAGCCGACTCCAAGGAACTGAGAATAAAGACACCACACGCTGGAAGGGAGATCGTCTGGCTCCCCGGTGTCGTGGGCTGAATGAACTGTGTCCCCTCTGAATTTCCTGTGTCGAAGCCTTAACTCGCAGGAACTCAGAATGCGACAGTATTTAGAGACAGGGGCTTAGAGGCAGGGTCTCAGAGGCAGGGTCGTTAAAGGGGTGATAAAGTTAAAGGAGGTCACCTTAATCCAGTATGACTGACCGGTGTCCTTGTAAGAGGAGATTAGGACACAGACACACGCAGAGGGAAGACCACGTGAAGACAGAGGAGGAGGACATCTACGAGGCACGGAGAGAGGCCTCGGAAGAAACCAGCTCTGTCCGCACCCTGATCTCAGACTTCCGGCCTCCCGGCCTGCAAGGAAACACGTTTCTGCTGTGGACGCCCCCCCTGGTCTGTGGCACTGTGTTATGGTAGCCCCGGCAGCCTGAGACCCCCAGGGACCCCATTCCGGCACTCAACACAGCTCCTGCGTAAGCAGCGTTGAGCTCGTCCAAGGCACCGTGAGATGTGCATTTAAGAAAAGACCTCGTGGCGGGTTCCAGCAACGTGGCCAGGCAGGGACATGCCGTGAGGGCGCTGAGGCAGAGAGGGGACAGTGGCCTGGCCACAGGCGCGCAGCCAGGGCGCGGCCAGGCCAGAGCAGCCAGGTGGCTAAGCGAGGAGGCTCTACCATCTGCTGGCCACGGAATCTCGGCAAATTACTTGACCACGGAGTTCTATTCCCTCCGTCTTTCGGTGGGGCTGACCACGGCCGTCTTTGCCTGTCGGAGCTGTTGCCTGTCGGAGCTGTTGCCACGCGCGGAAGCCTTTCTCAGGACACAGCGAGTGGCACAGGATAAGCCCCAACTCATGGGCGTGGTTCTCAGCTCTGGCACCAGGTGGGCTGGGCTCGGGAGCCCGCCTCTGCCTGTGGCCCCAGGTGGCCTCGTGGTCCCCGTGATGGAGCCTCTGGGTGGGAATGAGCCACAGACCCTGCAGCCTCATGCACAGCCCACCGAAGGGGAGCCGGCTTCCGGCAGCAACGAGAGTGGCTTGGATCTCTCCCTCGGCCCATGTGACCGCCATTTGGGCCTTTTGAGGACCTTCTCTTGCTGCTGCAGAATAAACAAGAAGCCTGCTGTGGCAGCCAGTTGCCTCCTTAATTAAGCAGCGTAAATGTCAAAAAAGGTGTGAAAGCAAGACACCTCGTGGATAATCTAGCTCAGGAGATGAAGAACAAATCCTAGCCCGCAGTGCGAATTTTTTTTTTTTTTTGGCTGTGATAAAATTATTAAGCTCACGGGGAATTGGGAAGACGTTAACGTGGCCAATAATGATGCTTCCTCACCACATTTGCAAAAGGCACGATGGTCCGTAAGGGTTTTCGAATCCTGTCACTCCCTGGTCCTGGCTTCCTGCAGGTGTGCCGATTCCTGGCTGTGCGGCTGTAGGTGAAGTTGCTTAGTCTCTCTGCGCCCTGGTTTCCGCTTCTATGTGAGGGGATTCGTAACAGCACCTATCTCATGGGTGATTGTCAAGATCAAGGGGCAAATGCACAGAGAGCAAGTGTCTGCTCAGGAAATGATAGCCGTGGTCTGGTGCTTCTTACTGTTATCATCGTTATTATAATTCCCATCCTTCCTGCCCATCCCCCCCCCGTACTTGGACCACAGCGGACCAGCAGTGGCTCCCCGTCCGCCTGTCATCGGTCCTCCTGCTGCACACTGCTCTCCTCTCTGCCTCAGTCGTCAAGGTCCATAATGTCACTTCCTCTGAGAAGCCTCTCCCGAGTCCCTGAGTGTCTGCGGCTCCCGTCGTTTGTCTCGTGTAGTTCTCCTAAACCCTTGCAAAGCGCGTCCTCTCTCCCCATTTTATACACGGAGAAACCGAGGCTCACAGAGATTGATTTGTCCAAGGCCACAAAGCTTTCCCAGTCACAAGGTTTTAAACCTCGGGCTCTGCGATCCCTAGGCCACTCTGATTTATCCCTATAGTTTTTCTCATGTGTATCATGTTGTATTCAAATTATTTGTGGAGTGGCCACGGACCCAGCCACATATTGAATTCTCTGATGGTCGACATAAGTCGATCCATCTCTGCATCCCTGGTAGTTAGTGTGGTACCTGGGTGGGTGATTGATTAACCCTGCTGGTCCCAGAAACTTTCCCAAGTCACTGGGCTTCAGTTTTCTCATCTGTACAATGAGGACTTTACAAAATGAGGTTGTGGCTACTACATGAGTCAGTTTTTTCTCCTCTTCCCTTTGCAGTTTACGAGACAAAGTTTGGCGTCCTCATTCTGACAGTTAAGGCAGTTAGTTAGTTCATCTTTCTACCTAAAAATCTTTGCCTGCTCTCTGTCGCCACCTGTGTTAGTTAGCATCGGCAGGCAGTGTGGCTTTTGCCAGGCCTGGTGCACCAGACAGCCCTGGTCAATGCTAGAGAATTGGTACAGATGACAGAGGCTCTTTGAGGTCACAGGATGGCGCCATCCCTTCCAAATGATCCTTTCCAGGTGCAGGCTTGCCTCAGCGTGAGTGCTGGGAACTTCGGTGGGAGGAGAAGAAAAAGAGTCAGTGACAGGGATGGGAGCCAGATGGCACTTGTGAGTCCAGAGGAAAAAATGTGGGCATGCGTGGGGGTCATCAGGAGACGGCATGGTGGTCTGGGGGGTTTGGGCATAAGAAGAGAAGGCTGAGGGCACTGAAATCAGGCTGAGGGGTCAGGTGAGGGTGGAGAGGGCCAGTCTGCTAAGCAGTGTGAGGCCAGCGATGTCCTTCTGGCCTCCTCGTCATTCTTCCGTCCTTCCTTCTGTCCTCTCTCTCCCCACCGCCGATTTCAGAAAGATGGAGTTCAAAGCAAGGTTAAAGTTTGAGGAGAGAAAAGACAGATCTTAGCGGGGTTCTAAATGCGTGTGGGAAGGAGAAGAGATCAAATTAGAAAAGGATTAAAATATCAGTAGAGTTTCTAAATCCTGAAACAGTGTGATCTATAAGGGGGAAAAGACAAGATACTGTATCCTCTTCAACACTACCTGTCTCCTTCCTCGTTTCTGTTTCTGCCTTTGCATGGTCAGGACACAAATGGTTAAGAACAGGGGCCCATAGGCACTCCACCATCCTAACCAACTCCATACATCCAAAACCTCAGTTGGTAAGCATTTGATTTCTCCCAGTTTTAATTTAAAGGGAACAAGAATACCCAATCGTCTCTCTCTCTCTCTCTCTCTCTCTTTCTCTTTAATGTTAGATGTACCTACCTGTCTTTAATGTTATATGTACCCCTCTGTGACATCCTTAGGTCTGGGCACCACCGCTCTGAGCTTCTCAAAGAAGTCCCATGAATGAGAAGCTCCCAGTGCCTTCCCAGGACCACTGATCAGTGTCACCTCAGGCAGCACAGGGGCCCGTGTGGCCCTGGCTGTGCCCCCTTCTCGCTGTGTGAGGACATGCCAGGGACTGCCTCTCTCTGAGCCGGCCTGCTTCTCCTCACGCTGGCCTTGACGAGGCTGACTCAGAAGTGTCACTGTGAGGCCCGGAGAGTGACAGAGAGGGAAGGACCAGAGCAGGGCCTGGCACACGAAGAGCCCGCGACCAGCGAGGCTGGGCTTCGTCCACTGACTCCCTCACTAACAAAGTCCGTGGGCCGCCTGCGTGGGCCAGCCCTGGCGTGGCGTGCTGGGGACGCACCGTCCCAGCCTTCAGCTTTTCGATCTGGCCCCAATCAGTAAGTGGCCGGTCTGCTCCCTGTGTGCGTGAGGAGGCTTCTCCGGAGGGGTGTCTACGTGGTGTTGCAGGAACACGTGGAGCTGCAGTTGGGGGAGGACCATCTCCCCATCCGGGGGTAGGGGTGCTGGGGGTGGGGCTGAGAGGGAAGACCGAGCTCTAAGTGGGACTTGCTCAGAGGCCCGAGGCTCAGATTCCCAGGGAGCCCAGAAACACCAACGCCAGAGAACATGGAAATGTGTCACGTTTTGAGCAGATGGTCAGTGCTGATCCGGGGAGCAGCCCTCCTCTGAGTCATCGTAATAGGACCCCACGTTCCGAGGCCTGTCCCTGTTTAAGGACCTCTTTCTCAGACTCGGTTTCATTTGATCTGCACGATAGGTCCACGAGGTGGATGTTACCATCTCCATTTCTTTGAAAGACATGGAGACTTGGGCAGATGAGGTGACATGCTCAAGACCACGTGGCCGGTCAGCTGCGATGGGCTCAGGACTTGGGATGTCCTCCGCCATCTCTCCAAGATCAGCCATGTCCTTCCAAACCCTCTGGACCCAGCCCTTACCGTGTGCATGGCTGCCTTTCTTGTTGTCACTCTCTGACATCAAGTGGCTTTGGAAAGGCCAGCCGGGGGCCCAAGTGTCCGGTGGCTCTGACAGAGACACAGTGGTCAGTGGTCCCGTCTGGGCAGTGGTCAGTGGTCCTGGTGCCTCCCTGCGTGTTGGGGGCCACCTCGTGAAAACCGACTTTACAAGGGGCTTCAGGAAGAATGACACAAGGCGACTCAGTGTTCGAAAGGCCAGCCTCTGGGAACAGTTCATTATTTACATTCCGCTGGGGGCGTCTCTGGTTATGTTTTCCTCAAGTGAAAACGTTTGATAAAAAAAAAAAAAATCAGAAAGAAGGAACTTAACTTCGATAAAAGAAGAAAATGAAATTTAGCCTCTCAAGTGGGATGCTGATGAAGATTCTGGGGTGAATCCCTTCGAGGGGGACTGGTCGACCCTCACGGCCATCCGGTGTAGACTTATATTTAAATGAATGTTGCCCTGTGTTAGTTTAGTTGTCGGGTGTTTGGGGTCTTTTTTTTTTTTTTTTTTTTTTTTAAGGATATAAATTCCAACCATGTTTTGTGTGAAGGGTCTCAGCGCATACTGACATTGTGAGTGTCAGCCCCAGATCACTTTAATCAGAGAGTGGATATGCATGATAACACGGATAAGGGACTTTAATCAAAAAATCCACTGGCCTGGAAACGTGACGCACTCCGCCAAACACACTTCATCCCACTTTCCCTGTGCCTCTGCCAAGACTCTCTTTCATGAATATGCATCGGGCATGATATCACATTAAAATGTGACATTGGAGGATTTAGAATTCCCTCCCTCCCAATATATGTGTATATATCTGTATACACACACGTGGGCCTATACACACACACACACACACACATATAGATACACATATGTATCTATACATATGCATGTGTACTTCTGCAAAGTATTTGTCAATTGAACATTAATGTCCCAATATGATTTCTTTTTTCTTCCCAGATCTCATTTGGGAGCTGGATATTGGATTTATCACCTGTGCCATCCCCGTAAGAAATTAATAACAACAGTAGGCAGGAGTTTTATTTAAACTCTGTCCAGGAGTGCTCCACCCAGTTTTCAGCCAGGGTTCCATCTTTCCATTAACAAACGTCTCGCTTGCGAGAGGGGGCACAGGCGGGCGATTTTGTGGTTTGTTCTTATTTCAAGAAAAAAATTCCTTCTGGGCACAGTGAATGAGGGAGCCGTGTGCTCTTCCTGTTTCGATGGCCTCACATGCCTTACAGAAGCCGGGGCAGGAGGCCCGTTCCCTGAGCAGGACGTTGGGGCTCACGTCTGCATGCTTCCGAGTTCCACGGAGCCCAGCTAATGCGCAGGCCTCGGCCCCCACCTCTCCTCTCTGCCTGCTGTGTTCTTCCCTCCATCTAGACAGAGACTGCAAATTTCGAGAATTCATCGGAATAATATCATGCCACGCAAAGCAAATGCCTTGCAAAGTAAAGGTGCACAGCTCGGATTAAAGATGAAGGTATTGTCAGATCTTGTTTGATATTTTCACAGTCTCTCCCGCAAAAAACATTCCGGGTGGCGTTGGGCAAGCACAGATTCATCTCAAGGAATCAGGGGCTGGCGGACTCCATGCCATTTGCATGGAAATGGGCTGGGGTTCTGACCGCTACACAGGGCTGAGTGTCCCTTGGCCTCTCGGGGCATCGGTGGCAAATGGCTATGCATTTTGCCTGCAAATGCAATTGCCTACAGAGTGACATTTTTTCTGGGCATTAGCCAGGGCCCCCAGCTAGTTTTTTAAGCGCTCTCCCCGACTGAAACCATTTTTGCAAAAAAAACAAAGGGTAGAGGGGTCTTCCCCTGCAAATTCGTGCCTGCCTGGAACCTCAGAATGTGACCCGACTTGGAAACGGGGTCTTTGCAGGACCTGATAAGAACGGGAGAGAACACAGAGAGACACAGAGAAAAGATGGCCACGTGAAGACAGAGGCAGAGATGAGTGACGTGGCCACAAGTCCAGAAGCGCCTGGCGCCACCAGAGACTGGGGAAGGCCCAGGGTGAAGGCTCAGACGGAATCCTCCTCAGAGCCTTCAGAGGAGGCGTGGCCCGCTGATACCTCGATTTTGGACTTCTGGCCCCTGGAAGTGTAAGACAATAAATTTCCGTTGTTTTAAGCCATCCAGTCTGTGGTACTTAGTTATGGCGGCCCCTGGACACCCATCCAGGTCAGAGGAGCTGCTGGAGGCCCCTGGAGAAAACCTGAAAAGTTGAGCACAAACCCTACCAGGAACTTCATGCTCATGGAGGAGGAGGAGGTGGCTCAGCCTTGCCGCCCACACGGGGTGACAGCAGCTCCCTCCCATCACACGGCTGTGAGGCGGGAGGAGCACACGGGGCAGACATCCCTGACGGTGCCTGGTCACTCCCGTCCTGCTGGGTCCCTCTGCTCAGAAGCCTCTGGAACCCATCAGTTGTTCAGTGCATTCTGTTTTCTTTCTAGATCAGCAACGTTCAAAGGCAAAGTTTGTATTTAATGCTAAGCCAAGGGAATGACTGTGCCGTCCTCACTAAAAACAATGTGAGGTCGAGAGTCACAGACATGGAAGGGCCCTTTAGGGTGACCACGAGGGGGTCACGTTGCGAGCACGGGGTGGGGGGCATCTGTGGACGAATGTAACCCTTCATGTCTCTGAGCCTTCTGTCATTTGAAAAATGTGGGTTGAATTTGTAGCCAGCACACGAGGTGGTTGGGAGACCCAAGTAACCGAGCTAACTCGTGTGAACAGTTCACAATCTATAAGCTTTATGTCAAATGAATATTGTCATTCTTCACATGCAGTTTCCCCTCCCTCTCTCCCTCTATTTCAGACACCCGACTCCATGCCGCTGTGGGAGTTTGCGCTGAGTCAAAGGCATGAGGAGGGCCAGGCTGGAGAAAGGCGTCATTCGAAGCTGTGAGTTTTGGAAAAACTTCTTTGACAATTAATAGACGTGTATTGATTTCAAAGCACTGTGCCCACTGACAACATCTCCGAATTGCTTCTCTATAAAAACGAAAATTCAGCACTCTTGAACCCTCCGTGGTCACTGATGGCTTTTGGTGACACTGGAATGACTGGCAGATCAGTGGAGCCTGCACCCATGGACCCCTGAGAGCGGAGCCTTCGGATCACCTTAGAACCTGCGAGTGGCAAGCTGCAGTTTGGGACCCATGGACCCCTGAGAGCGGATCGGAGCCTTCGGATCACCTTAGAACCTGCGAGTGGCAGAGCCTTCGGATCACCTTAGAACCTGCGAGTGGCAAGCTGCAGTTTGGGACGTTCTGGAATGAGAAACAAGGATCTCTGAAGTGGGGACTAGACTCGGAAGGGATTCTCTCCTATTTGGCCCCCAAATCGCTGTTTCTTGTGGCCTTCGATGACATCCGGGAATCAAGCACGAGATGTGTTGTGATATTTCAAAAGCCTCATTGCGGAGGGAGGAACGGAGTCTGGGCTGTCGACAGGGATGTCAGCCACCTCGGGGGGACAGTCAGGTGCCATGGGCCGAGCCCTGGACAAGTGAGTGGACATCCATCTGTCCCAGGCTCTGCTGCACACAGGACGCAAGACCTTGCCATGCCACATCCCACTCCGGGCCTCAGTTTCCCCAGCTATGAGATGGGCCGAACCTCCCGCCATAAAGAATTCGTAGGGATCCAAAGGAACTCTTCATAAGCAAAATACTCTTTGAACAACTACGGGGCGGTGGCAGCATTAATGTGGCTTTCTTACCATTCACTATGACCTAGAGGCTTCCTGTTTACTGTGAAAATGGTGGTGTTTTCAGGGAAAGTCCTGTAATCTTAAACAAATAATTCCCTTGGAAAAATTCCACGTGTAATAATTTTAGCCCAAGACGTGAAGCTGACTGTGGGGATTGAGTGGCGACAGCTGGCAAACACAGACGGACGGCATGTGTCCACCTGTGGTCCCTAGCAGGTAGAACGACCCTGTGTTCAGGGTGTGACTATCTTGTTCTCCCTTTATGAACTGTCTCGAGCGTCGTTTGAAAAGGAAGGTGCCCAAGTAAGGCAGCCGGTTCTTCTTGTTTCCAGCCATAATTATCATACCCATCCAAATCACCAAACTTTGTGACTCAGTGGTGGGGGAGAGAGAGGAAGAACATTCGCATGCATTTCTCACCTGCTCGGTGATAACGAATCCTTTTGCATTTGCTTATGTCATGTCGATGCCTCACGTCGGGTTATATCATGTCATGTTTCATTATTCTGGAATTCATAAGACATAGTAGAATACTGGCAGGAATTTGGGAATTAGGAAACAAACAAACAAAAAAGAACCCGCAACCCCACACCCACAGCATATTTCCTTATCTGCTGCCCGCTGTGGTTTCGGTTAGAAAGCTCCCCCTGTGCCTCTGTGTTATTAATTAGGATGGTTGGTTATCTGCGAGAAGCAGATACTTCCAAGATACAGGCACACAGTATGCGAACGGGGTATCTGGGGACTCACTCTACTTGAAGAAATAGCACCATACTTGAAAGTTGCATTATGTGGTGAGGACAAATGCGTCTAAAAATAACTCACGACTCTGACTTTTCTCTCCCTTTCCTGGACAGTGGTTACATCTTTCGGCTTCAGGTTTTCATTGTTTTGGGGTCCTCCGGACATAGGTGTGATTTCGACCGTCTTCTTTTCTGCCTGGGCTGATGATTAGTTATTTTTAATGTTATTTTATCGTGGTAGGAACACGTAACATGAGCTCTGTCCTCTTAAAGGACGTTTAAGTGCACGATGCTGTCTTGTCATAGGCACAGTCATATAGTGGCTCTCTGGGACCGGTCCACCCGACAGAAGTTGCAACTTTATACCTGTTGATGAGCGCATCCTCAGTCTCCCTCCTCAGCCCCCGGCAACCGCCGTTCTAGTCTTTGCTTCTATGAATTTGGCTTTAGAAATCTCGTATGAGTGGAATCGCGTGGTTCTGTCCTTCCACCACCGGCTTTGTCGACTCCGCGTGTCCTCCGGGTTCAGCCATGCTGTTGCGCGTCGCAGAAAGCGATGCACGCAGGAGTCACCTGTCCTGGACGTTTGCGTTGCTTCCGTGTGCTGGCTATTGTGAATAGTGCTGCAGTGAACACAGGAGTGCACGTAAGTCCTGATTTCATTATTTTTTTTTGGGGGGGGAGGGATAAATATCTATCAGTGGGATTGCTGAATGATACGGTAGCTCCATTTTAAATTTTTTGAAAACTCCATCCTTTTTTATTTTCCCATAGCAGCTGCACCATCTTTTAAAGGGACAGACACACCAGGACCAGAGCCTCTCCTCTGCGGGGCTTAGCAAGGGGTCGCGTCGGATGCTGTTGGGAAGCACAGGTGAGAGGTACAGTGCCACGCGGGCCGGCAAGCCCAGAGGCCATAAGAGGTCAAGGTCAGGGTCCATGTAGCCCTGCTCCATGGTCCCGTACTAAAAATAGACAAGGACACATGCTCTTTCACTAAAGGAATGACCCTGTTTCAACAGACTCGGTTGCAGAAATAACCAGTTCACTCGCGTAAGCGGTGGTGGTACTGGCCTGGATGGGCTTCAGGAAGAGGCCGCAGTAGAATTTCTGGTGATGATGATGATGCTGCTGCGTCACCAGCATCAGCCCCACACTGAGTTTCGGCCCCCGGAAGTACTGATTATTAATCTTGCCCACACGGTCCCCCTTCCCGGAGGAAATCAGAGAGCTGGGGATACAGCTCCACGTCAGGCTGTTTGAGGCCATGCACTGACACCTCTGGACCTGTGTGTTGGGGTTTCTGGGTGGGGACTGCCCCTTTGCATGACGCTGGAGAACCGGGACTCAGCCATGCTCACAGCCTCTCCCTTCCGCATTCCTCCTGGCGAGGGGGTTTGGTGACAGAGCCATCCCCAAGACAGCAGGCACGGCCGTCCCTCTGGTACCAGCCGTCTGCTAAAGACACGGTGCTGAGGTGCACACCCTCTGCTCCCCACTTTCTTTCCTGAGTCTGAGATGGCTGTGCCCACAGAGGAGGGCTCGCTGGTCTCACCTCCCCAGCTGCAGCTAAGGAGTGCTGGAAAAGGTAAAACGAGGCAGACCCAGCTTTGGCCTTCTGACCACCTGCATCAGACAGTGAATATACATTCACGCTGACCGTTAAGACAGAGAGACCCTGTCCACTGGTAGAATCTGGACCGGAAATGTCCTGGGGTCTGACTCATTGAATAAGCGACTGTTCTTCCTTTGATTCCGGAAGATGTTCCAGGGAGGGGACAAGCGAAGGAAGGAACATTAGGATAGTAAAAATTTTCTCTCTAGCATTGGTGGTAAGGTTGCCGGATTTAGCAAATAAAAGTACAGTATGCCTGGATAAATTTGAATTTCAGATGTACTTATTGGGGGCATATCTATACTAAAAATAATCTGCTGCTTATCTGAAGTTGAACTCTAACTGGTGCTGTGGGCTGAATTGTGCCCCTTTCCCCAAAACTCGTAAGGTGGACCCCTAACCCTCAATGCGATGGCATTTGGAGATGAAAATATTATGGAAAAAAGTATGGAAGCTCCTCCGGTTGGCTTCTATTTTTTCCTGCTTGCCTCTTGCATCGCTGACACTGTTTGAGCTTCCCGAAGGTAGTTGTGGCTTGGGGGGGTGGTGCTGATTGAGGGTAGGGGCTGAGGTGCGAAGGGGTAAGAGATGGTGAAATCGAAAGACGCCAAGAGGTTTCAAGGGTGACTACTTCTCGGGAAATCGCAGAGCGACACGGCACAGACTGCTTTGATTGCTCTCTGGCCGGGAGGAAAACACGTTTTCAGTGACCTGAGCTGGTGTCATCCGACATGGCCTGAGACCATGGGTGGGAAATTCACTGAGACAGATGAAGAGTGTGTGGTTTGCTGCCCACCGTCGCCCGCACAGTCCAGAGTCCCAGGCGAGTTCACACGGAAGCGAAACGGCAACTTCTGGGTGAAGAGTAAATGAGGGGAACGAAAAACAAGTCACGATAAGAGCTAGCGAGAGGCTTCCCTGTACCAGCCTCGAGCGCCTTTCTTTAGTCTTTTCCCTCGCTGTCAGAAGGCACTTGGCAGCCGTAGACCTCGTTCTGTGCTGAGCGTCCGTGGGATGGTGGCAAGTTGCATCCGCCTCCCAAGCCTCAGTCCCCTCTCCTGTAAAATGAGGTTGAAAGGGACAGACTACTGGTAAGATTCAAGAAATAATCAGTATAAGGCATAGCCTGGCGCTCAGTAGGTCTTCAAAAACTGGCAGTCATTATTTTTATTCAAATGGCTTGTGCCCCAGTCATAAAAGCACCAGCCAGCATGCGTGTGGCCAGGCACCATTAGGAGCACTTACAAATAAAGACGTTTCCCTCTTAAGTGGAAGGCTACTTCGTGGTGAATGAATATTGTATTGATAGCATTAATAATAAAAAGTACAAAAGTGACTATAAAGCAGCATCATGGGTGTGACTTAGCAATGCGGGGATCCAAGTCAGGCTGAGGAATCGGTTTGATTTGCGGGGTTTTTTTTAGACCTTGGCCGTCGTGATAAATAATAGTTGTATTAATTGGCTCTTTGATTAGAGTTTTAAAAATCATGTTTTGTGAGTATTATGTAAAATATTCTAGAACACTTGTCTCAATAAGAGAAGTGCCCTCCCTGTGAGTCAAGACTGGCAGACGTCACTGGCGGGTGGCCTGGGGCTTCTTGGTGCAGATTCTCAGCAGGAGGTGCCATGGTTCTGGAAATGACACCCTTCCCAAGTCACTTGACGTGCTGCCTCGACAGTACCAAACCCGAGGTACATGCAGCTCAGCCCCTCCGGCCACGCTGACCCCCTGGGAGGCTGGAGAGACCTCTGACACGTTCTCCTGGTACCACTGAGGCTCGGAGCAGGCGAGCGACTTGCCCAAGGTCGCACAGAGACTACTGGGCATCTCCAGAGCTGTCCTAGAACTGTCAAGCTTTGACTTTCAGAATCACTCACTCGTATCTTCTCTCTGTCCCCACCGGCTGTGGACATCACCCCTCTCTACTGCGTGTTAAGTACATCACTCGAGATACATGTTGGTGATTGTGGTTGACTCCCCAAGTTCTCTTGCACCCCAGTAGTTAGTTGGAGCCACTTGGATTAGCCAGGGTAATCAACGCTAGCTACAGTCACAGATAACCCTAAAAATCTTAATGGCTTGATACGATACAACATCAATGATGTCTAGACTGGTGGGGTGACCTGTCACCGAGTGATGCAGGAAGCCAGAGAAAATAGATGGGGAAATATTTACCAGGTTTCTCCTACAGCGTTCAAGGTCATGTCTTCCCCCTGAGAATAAGGCTGTAACTTAGTTCTGGACAGTGTATTTAGAGGTGATGATGACTGGGTCTTTTAGGAATAGTTTCTCCCACTTTTTTCTTTTGGAGAAATTTCTGGAACTGCTGCAACCTGGTTTGTACCTGTCCGAGGAGGAAGCGCATACATGAAAAAAAAAAAAAAAAAAACCAATCAGAGGGAATGTTGGAGCGGCAAAGCAGATCTTCTAACGGACAGTACCTGCCTCTCTCCTGCTGACAGGTGAGCCATCGTTCGTCGTTGGAGCTGGCGTGAGTCTGGCCTTGCTGTCCACTTGCGGCTGAGATCATCCGGACCGAGAGCAGCTACGGTGAAAGTTCTTTGCTGCAGTGTCCAAAAGAGAGCAAAGGATGTCCAAGTTAGTCAATAAACGATCGTCACAGATAACCGCGGTCAGACAGGTGGGGTGGGCTCCAAGGCCCTGAGGCAAATTGGCACAGGGGGTGAGCGAGGGGTCCAGGTTCAGAAGGACCCGGGTTCGAGGCCTTCACTCACCTGCTCACCAGCCCCATGATCACAAGCAGATCCCGCACCCGCTCTGACACCCCATGCGTGCCCAATGCCTAACCCACCCAGACGCCGAAATTCTGCGCGCCCGGCGCTGGTTCGCAGATGACACGCAACGGTTGCAATTACTTTAAAAATTATTTTATATTAGTTTCTGACATACAGGACAGTGGTTAGACATTTATACAATCTATGAAGTGATCCCCCCCCACCGATTACCCTAAGACTCATCTGACACCACACACGACTACGGCCAGAATATGGACCGTATGCCCCTGTGTTCTCCTTCCCCACGACTGCTCTTTCACTGCGAATTTGTACCTCTCCATCCCTTCACCTTTCTACTCAGCCCCCCAGCTCCCCTCCCCTCTGGCTGTCACCAGTTTGTTCCCTGTATCTGTGAGTCTGCGAAAGCGACTTTTCAGCTTGCTCAGGAAAGAGAACGTCAGTTTCTTCCACGTGTCACGTCTTTGCGCCCCAATTAACCAGGAGGTCGCCTTCCCTCACCTGTACAGACAGCCTTGCTGGCGTGTTTTTGTATCTAAGGTCCCAGTCTAACACAGCAGCTGGGTGGGACTCTCCATTATTCACTTTCCACGGTAATGGGCTCATTACACCTCACCATGCGACTCGGTGGATTCTGGAACGAAACCAAAGAATACTTCTCCACAGGCTGTTTTCCTCCTTACATTTTTTGGAGGGAATGCCAAGACATCCAGTGAGACACTCTGATCCTTTTTTTGGAAGGAGACAGGATATAAATTATTAGTGAGCAAGTAAATAAATAACCATTTGATTCTGTCAATTTAGGGGGAAATGAGACCAGTCAAGCTGGAGTTTGCTGCCGTGTAGACCACTTGATTGACTGAACGATGAACGTTTTGGGGGGAGGCAGGGAGGAAGGATCATCTGCTTCGTGTTGCTCTCTGTCAAGGAAACTTTGGGAACAAAACTTAGAAAACAAGAAGAAATTATTCCAAGTGATGGCCTCATTTCCACCCCAGCAATTAACCGAGACACAGCTCATAAAGCACTATGTGGGCACAGAGTGGGTGCCCATGAATTATTTGGACCACTCTCCCTTATAAAAAATTAAAATTCAACATCATATTGATGCGTTTTTTTTATCTCAATACAAATTATTGTTTTTCCACAGTATTAATTCTAATATTAAAAATGAAAGGCCATGGTTTCAAAGAATTGCTCAATTCCCTTTTACGAAAAGGGCTCTTTCATTGAAGGAATGATTTTGCTTCTTCCTAGGAATTAAAAAAAATTAATAATGCCTTCATCACCGCCCCCCCCCAACTTTTAACATTAATGTTTAATTATGTAAGTACAATTGGTCCTTTTTGGTCTACAGTTCTGTGAGTTTTGACAAATGCAGACAGTTGTGTGACATCGCCACGAAAATGTAGGGCTCAATTTCTGTCACGTGAAAGATTTTCCTGTGTCCCTTTATTGCCCACCCGTCTGCCCTCCCCAGCCTCTGATAATCTTTGATCTGTAACTGTCCCTATAATTTTGACTTGGTAAGAATTTCATATAAATGGAATCATTCAGAATTTTCTCTTCTGAATCTGGCTTATTTGACTTGGCTTACCGACTCCGCGAGTTGTCTAGGTGGTTGTGTGTATGAGTAGTGTGTTGGTTCCTTTTTTATTGATAACTACTGTTCCAGTGTATGAATGTGCTACTGTTTGTTTATTCATTCTCTGGTTGGGAGACATTTTGCATTGTTTCCAAGTTTTGGTGATTCTGAGTAAAGCTGCTATAAACATTTTCCTACAGGTTTTCATGTGGGCATCGGTTTTCATTTCGTTCGGATAAATGCTTAGATATTGGATCATTGGGTTGTATGATGAGTGTATGTTTAACTTTATAAGAAGTTGTTGAAGTGTTTTCCAGAATGACTGCACCATTTTGTCTTCTAACCAGCAATGTGAGAGAGCTCTAGTTTCTCCACATCTTTGCCAGCACTAGGTATTATCATTTTCTCACTTTAATTTTAACCATTCAGATAGGTGTGTGGTTGCATCTCATCATGGTTTTGACTGGCTTTTTCTTACTGACTAATAACATTGAGTATCTTTTCTTGCATTTATGTGTCATCTTTATATTTTCTTTGGTAAAATGTCTGTTCAAATTTTGTGCTCATTTTTTTAAAAGCTGGGTTGTTGGTTTTCTTATTACAATTTTGAGAGTTTTTCATGTGTATCGAATATAAGTCTTTTATCATATATATGCTTTGCAAATATTTTCTCCTGCTCTGTGGTTTGTCTTTTCATTCTCTTAACAGTGTCTTTTGAAGAGCAGACGTTCTTAATTTTGATGAAGTCTACTTTATTTCTTCTTTTATGGATCATGCTTTGGTGTTGTATCTAAGAAACCTTTGCCAAACCCAAGATCACAAAGATTTTCTCCTATGTTTTCTTCTGAAAGTTTTATAGTTTAAGTTTTGCATTTAGATATAAGGTCTATTTTGAGTTGATTTTGCATATAGGGCAAGGGCCATAGATTATTAGTACATTCTTGCACCAACTGCCAGGTCACTGTGGAGGGACCGTGTCTTCAGACTGCGCCCCCTGGCTGGGCACGTGCCCCCATTGTCATCGCCCAAATTCACTTCTAGATCTCATGTCTGGAGTTTTAATTTCCAAAGAAACAGTATGATCAGAACTGCACACAGCAGAAAGGAGTGAGGCAGAGAAAGCCTCTTGTTCGGAGTCAGGAGCCTGGATTTGAGTCCTTTCTCTGTCACTTGCAAACTGGGGGACCCCGGACCAGCAATTCACTTCTCAGTGCCTCAGTTTGATCACTACATGGAAGAGATAATAACTCTTTCATGCACATCTTACTGCGTGGCTGAAGGCGCCAATGTCATAACATATATAAAAGATCTCCACAAATTTATGACCCAGGAAAGATATTTCAAATGCCATGTTTCCCCCTGGAGCCTAGGCGAGATACCTAGACACACTCTAGCTCTCTCTGTCTCCAACCCACCCACAAACACTGGCCAAGGACCTACCAGACCTAGTTGTTTTGTAGAGATATTATTGGTCCCAGTTCTTCCCACCTCTCTGCAGCCACGTCCTTTGATATGTCCTTTGAGATGTCCCCTGCCAAAGGCAGAGCATTACTCACCCCCCCCCCCACTTTTAGTTCTGGCTCAGCCTTTTGACTTGATTTGTCCAATGGAATGAGGTGAGTGTGCCACGTCTGAGCCCAAGCCACCATAAACCTCATGTGTTCCTATTAGCCCATCATGCTTCTGCCATTCTCGCGAGAGGAATATGCCCAAGCTAGCCTCTGGTCTCAGGGGGCGGATGAGACACACGTGCAGCAGAGCTGCTGCGGTCAAGACCAGCCAGGATCAGCTGCCTGCAGACGTGAGAACAATAGTAAAGGCTGTGGTTTGTTACGCAGCGACAGCTGACCGATACACCCCCCTGCCTTTGCTTTGCGGTGACCTGCTCGTAAAGAAAAAAACGGGTACTTTTCACATGGGCCGGGGACCAAAGACTAACCTCACTTATTCTTCAAACTCAGCCCGAAGTCTGCCTCTTCTCTGAAGCCCTCCTCGGTGGTTCCGATTCAAATGAACTTCTCCTTCCTCTCATTTACATAGTTCCCTGTACTTCCAATCAAGAATTTATCCGAGTTCTGCTTTATGAGCTCATGAAGGCTTTTGCACTTTCGTCTCCCTGTCTAGAACGTTCTCACTCTGGGTCTTTGCATGATAAGCTCGTTATTGTCAAGTCTCGGCTCAGATGTCACTGCCGAGGGAACTCTTCTGACTACCCTCCCTTCCAATGCAAGGCAGCCCCTTTGGTCATTCCTCACCGTACCTTTTTGCTTCATTGAAAGCTTATTGCTTTCTGAAATGACCTCATGTATTTTTACATGGTGTGTTTGTTAACTTTGCAGGTTGTAAAGTCCTTGAGAGTCTGGACATCTCTGAGTTGGTTCCTGCTGCACCCTCAGCACTTGGAGCAGCTAGACACGTGAGGAGGGCCCGTTAAGCGGTGAATGCATGGGCGGTCAAAGCTTTCGTGCCAGCTTGCTGCCCTCCTACCTTAGTTCTTTAAAGGGCTGGGTGATGTCTTAGGGAAAAAAGGACCAGATTCATGGTGTTAGTTGCTTAGGAACTGACCAGTGATCTCCATGTCCATTCTCCAGATATGCCACCTCCTGGCCTCTTCGCTTTATGTAAGATTTGATTTCTCCTGTCTCCAACACTGGCCCTGTACCTCCTCCCCCCATCTCCTCTTCCCTTCCCCATTGAGAAATAATTCACACACCAAAAAATTCAGCCATCGAAAGTGCACAATTCCATGGTTTTCGTAAATTTGCAAGGTTGTGTAATTATCACCATGATTGAAGTTAAGACCTTGTCATCATCTTAAAAATAAAGCCCTGAGCCACTAGCAACTTACCCTCCTAGCCCCAGACAATGACCAGTATGCTTTCTGTCTCTAGAGATTTACCTGTTCTGGACATTTCATACAAATGGAATCATAGAGCATGAGGTCTTTGTGACTGACTGGCTTCTATCACTGAGAATGATGTTTGCAAGGCCCCTCGTGTTGTAGCCACTATTGACACTTTATTCCCTTTTCATGGTTGAATAGTATTCCAGCGTATGGCACGCCTCATCTTGTTTATCCAGTCATCAGTCAATAACCACTTGGGTTGTTTCTCCTTTTTGGTTATTATAATGCATGCCGCTGTGAAAATTCCTGGACGAGGTTTTGTGTGGACGTATGTTTTCATTCCTTCGGGCGTATAGCTAGCCCGCATCTTGACTTTGGCCTTCGCCTTGTCCTCTATTATTTACTAATAGACCTATTATAATAATGACCACAATAGCGACAATGATGATGATGACGATGATACAATTCATCAATTTTCTGAGCACCTACCATGTGCCAGACACTCTGCAAAGCACCTTACATGTTTTAATCAGGTCATCAGAATGACTCAGAGATAATCGTGGGGTTGTTATCCCCACTTTACAGATGAGGAAACTGAAGCACAGAGATGTTAAGTCGCCAGCCCAAGGTCACAGTGCTAGGAAGTGTCAGACTCTGGCTGACTCTGGCTCAGCTCCAGAATTCACCTCCCTCTGAGCTAATGCCTTTGGTTTAATCTGGCCCTAACCTTGACCTATATTGCACCTGCCTCTGTGGCAGTTCCCCACATGTTCTGTCCCAGCCTCATGTGACATCTCCCTGCACAAAGTGAGCTCTCGAAGGCAGGAACTGGCTTCCTTTTATTTCTGTGTTCTTGCTACATTTTTCACACTACCTGTCACATAGCAGAGACTTGAAAAATACTCATTTAATTGAAAATAATTCAATTAAACATATAAAACGTTCTTTCCTCAGCATTGGCCATGTGTTTTCTGACTCAGTGGAGACAGGCATTAATGACAGAGAGGAGATATTTGCAGGTGGGGGGAGAGGGATCCTGGTTGTCGATTCTCTAGGTTGCTCAAATGGAAATTGTCTCCTCTTCTTTTCTTTTTTATGGTTTTCAACAACTCTGAGTCATTGCTGTATTTACTTGCAATAAACCCCAGATACTAGTCACAAAATAAAATATAAGCTATCTGATTTCACATGCAAATGAATGCATGGATGAATGAGGCAACCCCTGTCAGTCCTGCACGTGGAATAAATGGACTAGGTAAGAACACTGGGAAAAAGAAATATTGACATCCTTTGTCAGTGACATCGAAAAATTCTCATTCTGTCTCCAAGTTCAATCACTGTCCCATACCCCCTGTGTCCAGAATGGTAATAATGTTGGATAATAACTGCATTGTGCAGGGCCTAAGGACCCCAGGGTTAACAAAATCTTCTTATGGAAATAATCATCTCACGGACCTGCTAAAGCTTATCTTCATCACCTTCCCATTCCTGATGCTGAATCCCTCCAGCGGGGCCGAACTGCTCACAGGGCCTGGCACACGCTTCGTCCTCTTTGGCTCCCAAATCAGTGCCCGTGCCGTCACCTCCAGCCCCACGACCTTATTCCACTTCGTGCCTTCCCATCCTTCACATTTTTGCTCAGGCATCACCTCCTCCAGGAAGCCTCCCCTGACTCCTAGCTCTGGGTTCTGTGTTCCTCTGTGCTCGTTGAGCTTCTCGTAGCCTCTGTCCCACCAATACTATTCTCTGTCCATCTTTTTTTCCTGGACTGTGCGCTTCTGGACCCAGAGACTGTGTTACATGTGGTGGAGGGTGAGTGTCCCAAAGAGGACATTCAGTGAGTGACCATGTGACGAAGTCCCATGGGGTGAGCATGGTACGCCTCACCGGATGGGTCAAGAAAGGGGGACCCGAAAAAAGAAAGGAAACGCAGAGACATTTTGCACAGGCATCTCCTGGATAAAAAAAAATCGAGTCTTTCCTTTGCTACCTCCTTGGGCCACCGGGCTGACCCCCAAGGCCATGGCTCTCTCTCAGATGCCGCCGAGATGGGGTCTTCCCAAAGCATCTGAGCCCTTTAAGCTTCTGCAGGCGTGGAGAGCATGTGCCAAACCGAAACATGCATTCAAAGGGTTTTGTGGGTTGAGCAGATCACGGGAACAACAACTGTACAAATACTGTCAAACGGGGCATGTATTTAAAAGGTTAGACAAAATATCTCCTCGCCTTTTTTCTTCAGTTCCCTTTTTATACTCCACTGCAAAACAACAATGGATAAAAGGCTGCAGAGAATACATGTATATTTTCTTTTCCTTTTCTTTTTTTTTTTTTACCTTTCCCTAAGGAGCTTCTGTGCTACCCACACTAATTGTAGGTTTTTCTGAAAATGCAGCATGAATCATTTATAAATAAAGAGACTTTAAAATCCCTAAAAGACTCCCCGAGGTATTCAGTATTTCAGCATAAAATAACTGTTAAAAGGAGTTATTCTGAATTAGCTTTTACTGAAAAGTGGTGAAAATAAAGTTTTCTTTTCACTGTGACTGTTGCAATAATTCTTTTACACAGCCACCCGGGGTAATTGACAACCTATTTCCATAATTCGGATTTTAGCAAAGCCATCCCCTGAAATGGCTCATGCTGGAGAAACAGGGCTGTCCAAGAGAGAGAGCTCATGCTGGCCAAGAAGGCAGCCACCCAGGGCTGCTGCATGGAGACCTAAGATGGCTGTCAAAGCTCCAGCACAAGCACAGACTTTGACCCCTGAGGGAGGGGAAAAAGCAACCGCCTCAAATTCAGACTAACCCGAGTTCCAACCCCAGCTCTGCCTCTCAACAGCTGTGTGACCTTGGGGACTTTGCCCGACCTCTGACCCTCAGGGAGAATGATAATTCTTACTATGTAGAGTTGTTATGAAAATTGGAAATAATATTGATAAATAGCCCAGAACGGAATGAAAGTAAAATGGCGTTAGTTCATTTAACGACCACAATGACGTTACCACCACTTATACATCCAGTGGGCCTCGAACACAGGTGCTGAAAGGTCATCTCGCGGGCCTTGCCTCCTCCCTGCCTCACTGGTCATCTGAATGTCCTCACTCCTTCACTCTTCCATTTTCCCACCATGGGTTGACTGGTTGGTTCAGTCTGCAAATATTTTCAGAGCTTGTGATATGCCGTGGGCTCTGTGCAAGGGGCCGGGGTTTAAAGGTGACTAAGACTGCAGAGACTTAGTCTAATGGGGAAAAGAAGGTAAACGGTGGACAGTGACACAGGTGTGACAATGACAGGTCCTTACTGCACACAGTGAAGGTGGAAAGGAGGCAGTGGCTGGTTGCACCTGGGGGTACGTGCAGGGTGGGCACTTGAACCCAATCTTGGTGGCGAGGGTTTTCCAGGCGAGCAGGAGGTGGAGGAGGGGCGGCCACCATTCATCCCACAGGATGGGTGTTCTCTGGGGTCAGGGGCTGTGGCTGTCTTAGAGGCCACCCCGTCCTGTCCTCCCACGCTTGCTACGATGCCTGATTCATAGCAGGGTTTCCAGACGTGTTTCGTTGAATGAATGATGAGCTCGGGGTGGCAGGCACAGAGGAAGCCTGACGGTTGGTGTGCTGGGGACAGTCAGTAGCCAAGTCTGGCTGGGCAGAGTCCCGAGGGCAGAGGAATGATGGAGATGGGACAGGTCTAGGTGAGAAAGAACCTTTGTCATCTGGCTGAGGGCAGGGCGGATGCACTGCAGAATTTTACAGAGTGAGGCCACATGAAATCTGCCTTTTAGCAAATCCTCTTTAGCTGGTTCAGAAGTCAAATTGGAAGCGGGAGACCCTGGAAGCTGGAAATAGGTGTGGATCTGACAGGCACCATTGAAGTCGCCCCATGTGCTATCCCAGCTCGGCGTACAGTCCGAGGTCACTGTTGATTCTGGGTGTAAAATTATGCAGAAGAGATTCCCCTTCTACACTGCAGTTGATTGACAAATTGTTCTGTCACTCAAACGCTTTTTCAACTTATCATAAAGAGTCAAAGAAAATTATCTGTTCAGTGCATATGGGAAAGAAAGTGTGTTCGTTAACCTTTCGACTGCTGAGCCCTGAAACTTCTGGAGCTTCAAGGAATGAAGAAGCTTGAAGGAACACATGAGGGAGAAGCCCGGGGAGCAGGTATGCGCGTGCTGGTGTGTACATATCACTGTCTTTATTTACACACACACGCAGTACACACATCTGGTCTCTGCAATCCACTGCAGAAACACACAAACCCAAACACACACATCCACACACTCACAAGAGCACATATATCTTGCAAAGTGTGTAGCTGCTGCATAAGTTTACGCCTTCGATGAGTGTGTACACATAGAGACAGATGCTTGCGTCCCAGGGTTTTACAATGGAAACCGACTGCCAGCTGTTGAGACTTGGGACCTGTCTGAAAACATTGCGCTTTTTGGAGAGCTTTCTAAAGTACCCATCTATTTCCCGGTTCCTCTGGAATACAGCTCAGAGGAGGTGGTGGTCAGGAAGGAAACGGCAAGATGGTGACTGTCCCCAGTGACAGTGACAGATGTCCGCCTGCATCACTATCATCGTATTAGTCAGGGTTCTCCAGGGAAACAAAACCAATAAGATATAAATTTATCTTTCTCTCTAGAAGAAAACGTGTGATAAAGTATTGGCTCATGTGATTATGGAAGCCGAGAGGTCCCACCATCTGCCATCTGCAAACCGGTGTCGCAGGTCCAAAGGCCTGAGAACCAGGGGCAGCAAGGACAGGTAGTCAGGCAGAGTAAAATCAGCCCTCGTGCACCTGTCACTCTACTCAGGCGCCAATGGATGGGACGAGGCTACTCACACCGGGGAGGGCCATCTGCTTCCCTCTAGTTACCAAATCAAATGCTAATCTGTTCCGGAAACACCTAGAAGTAACCAGCTACCTGGGCATCCTGGGGCCGTGTCAACCTGACACATAAAATTCGTCATCACGAGTGTGAAATCACATGACCAGCTCTCCGTGCCTGACTGTGCTGGGCTCGGCCCTTCACGTGCCTCCTCTTGCATCATCACGATGACTCCACGACACATGCGTTTCCCCATTTTACAGATGGGAAACTGAGGCTCCGAAAGGCAACTCTGTGACTTGGCTGAGAGAAAGTAGCTGGGTTCCGACACAGGCTTCTTCCGCCCTAAAATCTGTCTGCGATGCCTTCTTTCTGTGTACAACTCCATCTTGCTTTATTAAGCACTCACACATCTGCGATCACATTTCATCCTCGCACAAGTGACGGGAGGTGGGCTCTACTCATTCTTTTATTCAAATATTGACAAAGCTGGGGAAACGGCCAGGGAACGAAGTGAACTGAATGTGAGCCTCATTCAGTAGAGGAAGGCAGAGCATAAGCAAGTTCGCAGGACACACTGCAGGTGGTAACATGTGGAACAAAGAATAGGGACCAATGAGAAGGTAGAAAGTGTTGGGATGGGGTTCTTTTGATGGGACAATCAGAGCAAGCCTGCTTGTGAGGTGATAGTTAAGCAGAAACCCAGAGGAAGGGAAGAGCCAATGAGGAAAAGAATATTTGAGGAGGTGAAGTGACCCAGCCCAGGTCACGGGGCCCCTTAGTGGCGGGGTTGGGCTCAGAGCAAAGCCCTAACTATCGCTGCAGCCACCTCCTTCGAGCGTCTGTGCCCTCTGCTGGCTCTGTGTTTTGGGGGCAGACAGAAGGGGGGCTATCTCCCCTGAGATGGGCCTTGCATCCCCAGTTCCCGATGACAGACCCAGGGGGTTCGTCTTGGGGTGACACACCGTCACCTTTACTTCCCAACTGATCTTGGTCAGCCACCGGCCACCTCTGGCTGCATAAAGGAAGGAATTGAAGGCCACCCTATTGGCCCAAACGATGGGTCCCTCCAATGTCACTTCCACTCTCCGAACCCAGCTTTTGCTTCATTATTTAAAACGTGTCTCTGTCAGCGGCTGAGCAGGTCGACGTCTTTGAAACACTGAGAGTTCTATAAAATCCAAATAATTCCCTGTAAATCAAAGTACTTGGCATGCCGGCTGCAAAGCCTGAAGCTCTCTTTTTTTTTTTTTTCCTAAGGTAATCTCTAGAAAGTAGTTTGTACTCATGTTTCCACACTGATTAAATATGCAAAGTAATTTCCGTGATTTTTACCGCGTTCTGAACCAAATCAGATTCGGTTCTGCTGCTCTTTGTACAAAGCCACTTATTGGATCAGATTCCAAAACAAATCCCCCGAATTTGGCGGATCATCATTTTAAAAGGGGGCTTGTTAAGGTAATCATTAAATTAAACCGCCCCTTAAAGAATATTTAGATCTGGTCCGCCAAGCGGAACGGTCTAATGGTTTTTAAATTAGAAGCTTCGTAATGCTGGTGAATTTCCTTTTGTGGGTCAAGTGGGTATTAAGAAATGCTAAGACGGTTCTCTCTTTTGTCATCACCTTGAAATCTGCAAAGAAAAGCAAAGAACCCAAGGAGAGAGGAGGGGTGGGATAGGAATATCCGCCCGTGGCCCCGGGTTGGCCGTCGCAGAAGGAGGCAGGCAGGACATGCGGAGATGCTGCTGCTGCTGCTGGTCATCCCTTCCCAGCTGGCTTCGAGGGAGACCAAAGGCTACATCTGCTGGGAAGGGCAGAGGCCCAGGGGAGCCCCGATTTCTGCAGGCTTAAGCCACTCATGGGATCAGGGCAGAAGTTGTTGTTGTTGTTGTTTTTAACTTTCCAGGTTATTACAATGTGCAGCCAGGGTTGAAAACTATTAGATTTTTTTTTTTTTTTTCAAAAAGCCTCCCTCAAAGAGAAGTTTAAAAGGATAAGGGGTCTGCATGGAGGGGACTTTAGATTAGGAGGTCGGTAAAATAAGGCCCATGGGCCAAACGTGCCCCGTGCACGACGCCTGCTTTTGTATGCCCGTGAGCTAAGAATGGTTTCTGTTTTCCAACATTCTTAATGGCTGGAAAGAAATTCAAAAGTAGCATAATACTTCATGATACGTGAAAGTTACATGAAATTCAAACTTCAGTGTCTACAAATAAAGTTTTATCGGCACACTGCTGGGCTCGTTCATCTGCATGCTGTCAGGGGCTGCTTTTGCATTACAGTGACACCTGAGTCATTGCAACGGAGATCAAATGGCCCACAGAGCCTAAAATATTTACTATCTGGTCCTTACAGAAAGAGTTTGCTCACCCTTGAATGAAATCGTATGAGATGAGAACCATCGCAAAGAAAGTTCTGTTCAACTGGTAGAATGTAAAACGGGACCAGGTTAAAAACGATAAGCCCGAAGAAGCAAAGATTAGAAAGTAAATAAAACCCAGCGTTACTGTGGGTGCAGCAGGAGGAACACTTTCAAACACAGCCCGGAGGGTCGGGGTGCGGTGCTGGTACAACCTTCTGGAAGCTGTTGTTAGAACATATCAGGGACCTTAAGAATGTTCACAGGCTTTCTACAGTCCATTCTATTTCTAGAAATGGCTTCTATGGAAACTCTCAATTAAATGTGCGGTTTTATCTACCAGGGTTTTGCTGCAAAATCATAACGCAAAAAACAACAACGACAACCCAACCACGACAAAAACAACGGCACGGTCTAAGTGCCCAACGACAGGAAGTGTTTCGGTAAATGCTAAAATGATGTGTTTGAAGACTACGCAATGACACACGGAAAGGTCTATGCTCTGTAAAGGGAAAAATAAGCCATGAAACAGAACTTATGAACAGAAGAATTGCAATTCATCAAAAAG
The DNA here is from genome assembly GCA_028627145.1 of Eidolon dupreanum. Taxonomy (NCBI): domain Eukaryota; kingdom Metazoa; phylum Chordata; class Mammalia; order Chiroptera; family Pteropodidae; genus Eidolon; species Eidolon dupreanum. The sequence goes on from JAQQSQ010000036.1 coordinate 47,729, forward strand.
CAATACGCAAATTGCTGAATGATTGAAACCACGATTGGAAATAGAGCCTGGCACATACTTTCCTTCCTCCTTGGACCTGGGTCCCAATGGCTGGGTGGGACCATAGGGGTCTTGCAAAATGAAGTGATGGGGGGAACACAGTGGACAACGCCCGTGTGCCCTGTCCACAGGGATCGTTGGCTTTCGAAGTCAGCACCTTGGGCAGAAAAGAGACGGTTTATTAATATTTGCTAGGGTTTCGGTTTTGCATTCCTTGAACTGCTCATAAAATCCCCAAAATTTAAGGCACAATTTCTCCATGTGACACTTCTGGGCGAACTTTTGTATCTCATCACACTGAATTGAGTGACGTTTACTGACAGGACTGGACGATTCATAAGATAATAGTAATAATGATAGTAATAATAATAATAATAATAATGATAATAGCTTTCATTTATTGAGTGCTTGTTGCGTACAGGGTTACAATAGATACTTCCTAGGATTTATTTAATTATTAGAGACTGCTAGGAGGAAAGTACAATTATCCCTACCTATTTTGCGTAAGGAAACTGAGACTCAGTTTGCTTGAATCACGCAGTTTGTAGGGGGTGGAACTCTAATTTGCATTCGAGTTTCTCTCCTTTTCTCCTGCAGCCTTGCTACATGCTTCTTATCTGCAGGACGGACCTTGGACCATCTCAGTTCTTCAAATTATTTTCATAACTTCAGCACAGATGAAGGTCATTCCAGAGTTGATAGTGGCCATCAAGACTGGCTCTGAAGCTCACATACTTTTCCTCATTGCTGATGTTTCTGGTCTTCACTTAGGGCCTTCTGCTGTCATCCTATGCAGGGGGTCAAATTGTCTTCTGGTAAGATACATTCAAGTCTTCAACTCCGGTACCCCAGACAGGGACTTTCTGTGGAATTATGGTCTCCGCAGAGGTAATTAGTTAATTTTAAGATGAGATTATACTGGATTAGGGTGAGCTCCACATCCAACGATTGGTGTCCCTATAAGAAGAAGGGAGCACACAGACACACAGAAGCATCACTGCCTGGAGACATTCTGCAAACTGGAGAGTTCGGGGAGGACTCGTGATGCAGGCTGACGACAACTCACTGTGGTGTGCTTTCAAGTTGACATGCGGCTTTTCAGATCACAAGTCTCATCTAATCCCGCGGATATTAGTATGATTTTTATTCCCCAAGAATCTGAGGATTAAAAAGCTTAAGAGCTTTACCCAAGGCAGGTATATTAGAGGAGCAAGCGTGCAAGCTCAGAATGGTGACGCTGCAGCCGTCCAGTGAAGTGTGACCGGTGCTTGTCCCTTACCTGGCGTCCCAGGGCACCGAGATGGGCAAGGTGCAGCCAATCCCTTCCCTCCAGGAGACGAGCGGTCCAGACAGATATGAAAACTAGCCCTGTCCTGCGCGGTGGGATGAATAAGGGTCGGGGAAAGGTGTATGTGCATTAGCGGGTGTCTGTCCCAGTCTGGGGGTTTCTCCGGGAGGAGGCC